>PVKP010037226.1:0-21812 GCA_004027715.1 Plecturocebus donacophilus | reverse complement strand
GAAACAAAGAGGGACATTACATGGTGGTGAAAGGATCAATGCAACAAGAAGAGCTAACGATCCTAAATATATACGCACCCATTACAGGAGCACCCAGATACATAGGGCAAGTTCTTAATGACTTACAAAGAGACTTAGACTCTCACACAATAATAGTGGGAGACTTTAACATTACACTGTCAATATTAGACAGATCAACGAGATAGAAAACTAACAAGGGTATCCAGGACTTGAACTCAGACCTGGAACAAGTAAACTTAACAAATATTTACAGAACTCTCCTCCTCAAATCCACAAAACATACATTTTTCTCAGTATCACATTATACCTATTTTAAAAGTGACCACATAATTGGAAGTAAATCACTCCCCAGCAATTGCACAGCATTTCACAGGTTTAAATAAAATGCTGGTTGGCTGCTTGTTAATTTCATCCCTTATTCCTTCCTGTCTCCATTGGTAAGCAGAATTATTGGCATAAAAGAGGTTTTTAATACCCATTTTTTGACTGCATTCTAGCGTGGGCAATAGAGCAAGAATTCCGTTCTCTCTCCCTCCCTCTTTTTCTTCCTCTTTCTTTCTCTCTTTCATTCTTTTTCTTTCGCTCTTTTTCTTTTTCTTTAAAAAAAAAAAAAAAAAAAAAAAAAAAAGACAGGGTCTCCCTCTGTCTCCCAGGATGGAGTGCAGCAGCACAATCACTTCTCACTGCAGCCTCATGCATCTGTACTCTAGCGATCCTCCCATCTCAGCCTCCCGTGTAGCTGGGAATACAGGCACACATCACCACGCTCAGTTAATTTCTTTGTATTTCTCATAGCGATGAGGTTTCACATGTTGCCAAGGCTGGTCTCAAACTCCTGGGCTCAAGTGATCCTCCCACCTCAGACCCCTCAAGTGCTGGGATTACAGGCATGAGCCATTGTGCTCCATCTTTTCCAATATTTCTAATGAAAAAAGAATGTAATTGTTTTATACAATTATTAACAGTGACAGCTAATAAAAGGCATTACGGGACTGCAGAAGGCCCAAAATTCACAAGAAATAAAGGACTCAGAGAGCAGTCCCCAGGTTTAGGAGACATTTAGTTTGGGAAACTTCCCTCCTGGTACCCCTGTAGTCTCAGGCTCACCGCACTGACCTAAACCCAAAGCCGCAGAAAGAGCACCAAGGTAAGAGGCAAGCCAAGCCCGGTCCCCGCTTCCTGCAGGGAACCCCCCCTGTTTCCCCAGGCTTGTGGAGGGCCAGGCTGTAGCCCCCACCCACCAGGGGTCCTCCAAGGCTGGGACCTGCTTCCCTGACCCTGAGCCTCCCCTGCTGTGTGTGGCCGTGATGGAATCCCTACACAGCTCAATCTCAGCAAGACACAGACTGCAAAACAGGCCCTCACTAGTCACTCGGCCCACCTGCCAACGTGTCTGCCTGCCAGAGTCCACGCGGCCCTCCCAGAATGCGCCTTCTGTGGGCAGAGCCAGTGGCTACCCTCAGCTCTGCCATTCATTCTTCCGGCAGGACCCACAAGCCAGCCCCTACTGCAGGCTGACTGCCACCATCGTGGCTGGCCCTGACCACTGGTGGCCTCAAAGACTCTCTTGCCCAGTGAGGGGCAGCTATCCAAAAAAATTTCAGTTCCAGTCCTGCTTCCTTCCTTCCTAATGGGCTTGGCTACATGTCTCTCTGGCCCGTGGCTGCCTTGCCCTGACTGCCCTTGGCACCCTGAGCTCGGAACACATATGCAGACGGGCACTGGGAGACGGTGCCTGCCCAGGACCACTCCTCCTGCTCGGGGCAAGCCTCTGGCCACAACCATTACCCTGACAATGGGCCTTTCAGAGCCAGGCACAACAGAAGGGCTCATGAGAGGCTCATCCTGGTTTCCCTCCATTGGTAGAAGAAGAAATTCAAAAGCAGAAAAGAGAGCAGACCTAGGCAGGCTATGGATGGAGACAAAGGGCTCAAGGCTCCTGCCTAGAAATCAAGTCCGGGGCCAGGTATGGCGGCTCATGCCTGAATCCCACTTTGGGAGGCCGAGGTAGGGGGATCACTTGAGGTCAGGAGTTCGAGACCGGCTTGGCCAACATGGTGAAACCCTGTCTCTGCTAAAAATGCAAATATTAGCCAGGCGTGCTGTTGCATGCCTTAATTCCAGCTGTTTAGGAGGCTGAGGCAAGAGAATCACTTGAACCAGGAGGTGGAGGCTGCAGTGAGCCGAGATCACGCCACAGCACTCCAGCCTAAGCAACAGAAATAGATTTCATCTCAAAAGGGGGAAAAGACAGACAGACATCTAGGTCAGTAATAAACCTGCCACCCCCATCACCGCCAATAACACACAATGATAATAAGGCTGGGGACAGTGGCTCACGTCTGTAATCCCAGCATTTTGGGAGGTCAAGGCAGACAGATCACCTTAGGTCAGAAGTTCGAGACCAGCCTGGCAACATGGTGAAACCTCATCTCTACCAAATATACAAAAATTGGCTGGATGTAGTGGCACAAACCTATAATTCCAGCTGTTCAAGAGGCTGAGACAAGAGAATCACTTCAACCCAGGAGGCAGAGATTGCAATGAGCCAAGATCACACCACTGCGCTCCAGCCTGGGTGACAGAGCAAGACCCTGTCTAAAAAAAAATAGTAAAAATTACTACACCACTAGTTACTTAGTAAGAGGCCTTTACTGTGTACCAGGCACTGGTCTAAGCTGACAGAGAAGTAGAGTGATCATCAGAGTGTTTGAGTCAGGGGCCAGCAGCGACATGCTACTCAGTGGCAGAGTAGAGACTTGAACCCAGGGCACCAGCTCCTAAACCCACACTCTTAACTAGCATCTTACATGCAAGGGCTTTAAAAAAAAAAAAAAAAAAAAGTCCTGATTTGTAGCATTTGCTGATTCACATGATGTAAATACACCCACCATGGTCAATGTCAAGCTACCAACATGCAATTGCTAAGGACAGACCTGGGAAGAAATGTGCAACCTTAGCACATATCATATTTCCACCATACAGTTACAACAAACATGACTAACCTCTAATGCAAAGACAATAGTAAACTGTAGTAAAATAACCACGTAGTCATGGTTTGGAGTACTTCATACCTTTGTTTCTAATATAATTCATTTTATTTTATTTAAAAATTTTTTTTTTTTTTTTTTTTTGGAGAAGAGTCTCCACTCTGTCACGGAGGTTAGAGTGCAGTGCTGTGATCACAGCTCACTGTAGCCTCAACCCATCCTCCCACCATCTTCTCAGGTAGCTAGGACCACAGGCATGTACCACCATGCTTGGCTCGTTTTTTGTAGAAATGGGCTCTCCCTATGTTACCAAGGCTGGTCTCAAACCCTTGGGGTCAAGTGATCATCCCACCCCAGCCTCCCAAAGTGCTGAGATTACAGGCATGAGCCAGCCTGCCCAGCCTATTTACTTATTGATAAACATTAAATGCACATATTTTCAGGGTACCCGTGGAATAATTTGATACACTCATCTAATCAAATCAGGATAATTACGGTATCTATCACCTTAACTGTTTATCTTTTTTTTACACTATAAACTTCAAATTATTCTCTTTCAGTCCTTTTTTTTTTTTTTTTTTTGAGTTGGAGTTTCGCTCTTGTTGCCCAGACTGAAGTGCAATGGCATGATCTCAGCTCACCACTCACCGCAACCTCCACCTCCTGGGTTCAATTTATTCTCTTGCCTCAGCCTCCAAAGTAGCTGGGATTACAGGCATGCACCACCATGCCCAGCTAATTTTGTATTTTTTGTAGAGATAGGGTTCCTCCATGTTGGCCAGGCTAGTCTCAAACTCCTGGCCTCAAGTGATCCGCCCACCTTGGCCTCCCCAAGCGCTGGAATTACAGGTGTGAGCCACCACACCCAGCCCTAGCTATTTTTGAATGTAGGATTAATGTTAATTATAGATTATAGTCATCCTAAGAATCTATCGAGTATTAGGGTCCGATTTCTTCTACTGAAGGGTGTATTTGTACCCATTCACTATGTTAATACAACTTAATGGTTTTTTTTAGATGGAGTCTCAAGCTTGTCACTCAGGCTGGAGTGTCCTGGAGCGATCTCGGCTCAATGCAATGGGTACCTCCTTGGTTGAAGCGATTCTCCTGCCTCAGCCTCCCAGGTAGCTGGGATTATACGCACCCGGCTAATTTTTGTATTTTAAGTAGAGACAGGGTTTCGTCATGTTGGCCAGGCTGCTCTCAAACTCCTGATATCTCAGGTGATCTACCCACCTCAGCCTCCCAAAGTGCTGGGATTACAGGCATGAGCCACCGTGCCCGGCCACAACTTACCGTTTAAAACAGCAGTGCTTAACAACCAGCCTGCAGGACACCTGGCAATCTACTCACCCGCTCCTATGAGCCAGTAAGAGCCAGGCCTGTTTTGCCACTGTCCACCCTGTCTCTTGACTGCACAGAGTCAGCCCTTAGTAAACACACCTGTAACTCACCTCCCTGTTCTCAGAACACCCAAGATCGGTGATGAGCCATGCCCTCTCCCAGGCGTCCTTCCTGGCAGCCTGGAGAAGTTGGCCCCGCTGGCCCCCTATGTCTGCCCCTCCCACCCGCAGTGCCCCCTTGCTTCCTCCTCCTTTGTTCCTTAGGGAAGCTCTTGGCCATCCCACTCACTGCCCCCAGAGTCGGAAACGCGGGGCCTCTGTGGACGGCCCAGCTGGGGGTTTGCTTTCTATTGTGCGCTGAGTCCTGGTTTTGTTTCCAGACTGAAAAACAAACCTTGTCTCCTGGCCACCATCAGTGGAGAGGGGCAAAGGCATTTCACGCCGAAGCTCATGAGGTCTATCCCCCTGGCAACCCAGGCAGGCCCTCAGCCCTCCCAAGAGCTGCTTGCCCAGGAGCTGCTTGGCGTACACCAGTGGGTCCCTGCAAAGCTATTTCCAGCAACAGGGTCCTCAGCACTTCACCCCTCCGCCCAGGGGACCTCCCCGGTAGCAGTAACTTCCTTTTCAGTGTTCTAAGTAAGACAGCCACACAGTGCCCTCTCGGGCTAGCACCATCAGGGTCCAAACGTGGAGACCCAGGCCCACAGTGCACCTTGCCCTGAGCCACCCCTGCCAGGGGAGATGTGTCCAGGCAGTGATCAGGGTGCTTTTGGGGCCAAAGGATGCAGGCCTGTCTTCCCACCAAGCCATGAAGTTTGGTGGTGCAATGGTTAGAGCACAGGCCGGAGAAGAGAGGTCCCCTACTGGGGACAACTGTGCTCCCTAGGGACATCTGGTTGTCATGGACTGCAGGTGGGGATGATGCTGGCATCAGTGGGAAGAGGCCAGAGATGCTGTAAACACCCTCCACTGCACATGACAGCCTCCCCCTCACACCCCACAAAGCACAACCCAGCCCCCAGTGTCCACAGCACCCAGGGTGAGAAACCCTGCTTTGGGCCCGGCTGCCCGGGTTAACCGCCCAGCTGTCACTCACTAGCAGGGTGCCTTTAAGCACATTTCCTACATGCTTCAAGCTTCAGTTTCCTCAGCTGTAAAATGGACACAATGATGTAACTTTCACTGAGATGATTTAATTAGATAATGCAAGTGAGGTCCTGGAGCTTACTATCTGAGCGTACACTGAGCGCTCAATAGAACCATAAAGTCCTGGTGGAGCGTGCTGGCTCACACCTGTAATCTCAACACCTTGGGAAGCTGAGGTGGGAGGATCGTTTGTGTCCAGAAGTTCAAGACCAGCATGGGCAACATGGCGAAACCCTGACTCTACAAAAATCACAAGAACTAGCCAGGGGTGGTGGCATGCACCTGTAGTCCCAGCTACTCTGGAGGCTGAGGTGGGAGGATCACTTGAGCAGGGAGGTCAAGGCTGCAGTGAGCCATGACTGCACCACTATACTCCAGCCTGAACAACAGAGTGAGATTGTCTTTTAAAAAAAATTTCAGGACATTGAATGGAGACCCCCAAAAAGGTATGTCCATGTCCCAAGCTCTAGAACTTGTAAATTTCCCTTATTTACAAAAAGGATCTTTGCAGATGTAATTAAGTTAAGGATCTTGAGATATGATCATCCTGGATTATCTGGATGAGTCTTCAATCCAGTGACACAACCCTTTCCTTCCCCAGGGACTGTGCCATGTTAAACCATCTCTCTCGTGCTTTCCATCTTACATGTGGGTTCAAGGCTCTCTCTCGGAACAAGACAGGAGGGGAGGAGAACTTGCATCATCAGAGTGCAGCCTCAGGGTCTCAGATACTTGATGATCACGGATGAAGGAACTGGCCATAAGTCTCAAAGCCACAGCGACCTCTTGACTTGAAACTGCTGGAAGTTTCAGAGGCGGCCTTGGCCACGTGTTTCTAACTTCTTTTTCTTTTTTTTTTTTTTGAGGCAGAGTTTCACTATTGTTGCTCAGGCTGGAGTGCAATGGTGCAATCTCAGCTCACTGTGACCTCCGTCACCCAGGTTCAAGCAATTCTCCGACATCGGCCTCCCCAGTAGCTGGGATTACAGGCATGTGCCACCACGCCCAGCTAATTTTTTGTATTTTTAGTAGAGATGTGGTTTCACCACATTGGCCAGGCTGACCTCAGGTGATCCACCAGCCTCCGCCTTCCAAAGTGCTGGGATTACGGGTGTGAGCCATCAAGTCTGACTGCATGTCTAACTTTGCTGTGGGAAATCCTCAGTGCTGAGGCTCATATGTGACTACGCCTGGGACGTTAGATTGTGAGTCAACAGGACTGCTGTTTGCTACTAGACAGACAGAGGAGAAAAGGCTTCCTCTCTGCTCACATCCAACCTGGAGTAGGGCACTGGCTTGGCACACACCATCCAGATTTCCTTACTCCGGCAACCAGGCACAGTTGTGCAGTGCATAGCCTACCCCGCCATGCGTGACAACTGCGATACTAAGGATCTGAGAGGATGGGCCAAGATATGGACAGGAAGGTGTCCTAGGAACCCAAGGCCAGGAGGTACTCTGGCCTGGGGCTGCAGAAGCCACTTACCTCCAAGCTGGTTGTCCGAGCCAGGCACAGCCTCCTCACTCAATTGTCCGCAGTGGCCACCATGGCCTGGATGGAGTCTCCTCCCACTCATACAGCAGGCTGCTTGGGGTCATGTCTTCATCGCCTCCCTCATCTGGATCTGGGATGGGAAGAGGTGGATGGGGTGACCACACGGGGAAACCCCAGAGTGAGCTAGAAAGCCGTGTGGGAGCTGCCCCCACCCCGGGCAATGCTTCCTTCAGCATGTTTCAGGCAATAGGTAAGAGAGTGTCTAGGAGGGAAATCATGGCAGCGTCACTGCAAACAGCCTAAGATCACAAGCCACCTGTGTCCCCACCAGCGGGGGATGGGCAAACAACCATGGCCTACTCACGTCAGGGAGCACTGAGTACCTTTTAACAGAAGCAGGTCAGCAGGACACGCCCTGCCTTCAAAACATCTCGGAGCCATCGAGGGAGCAAAGCAAGATGCAGAAGAGTGTATGGTGCAAAATAAAAACAGGTTGGATACGGTGGCTCAAGCCTGTAACCCCAGCACTTTGGGAGGCCAAATGGGTGGGTCACCTGAGGTCAGGAGTTCAAGACCAGCCTGACCAACATGGAGAAACCCTTTCTATGCTAAAAATACAAAAAATTAGCCAGGCATGGTGGCACATGCCTGTAATCCAAGTACACAGGAGGCTCAGACAGAAGAATCGCATTACACTCCAGCCTGGGCAGCAAGAGCAAAACTCCATCTCAAAAAAATAAGATAAAAACAGACTACTCTCTGCCGGGCACGGAGTCTCACACCTGTAATCCCAGCACTTTGGGAGGCTGAGGTGAGTAGATCACCTGAGGTCAGGAGTTCGAGACCAGCATGGCCAACATGGAGAAACTCCGTCTCTAATAAAAATACAACATTGGCCACGTGTGGTGGCACACACCTGTAATTCCCAGCTACTCAAGAGGCTGAGGCAGGAGAGTCACTTGAACCCAGGAGGCAGAGGTTGCTGTGAGCTGAGATCGCGCCACTACACTCTGGCCTGGGCAACAAGAGTGAACTCCATCTCAAAAAAAAAAAAAAACCCTCCTGATGACCTGCCAAGGATCTGCAGACCTGGAGAGAATTCTCCCACAGCAGCTGGGAACCAGATGACTCTAACCCTGGAACAATAACCCAGGGAGAAAGACACGGCCAAGTCAGGGCCCCCTTAGCCCAGTGCAGAATTTCAAGGAGGGATAAAGGCTCATTTCCAAGTGTGCCTTTGGGATCAAGCCCTAAAGAATGGGGCAGGAGGATGTGAACCAGTGCTCACAAAGACCATGTGCCAGGTGCTTAAAAGCAGTGACAATTTTCTTTCCTTTCCTTTTTTCCGAAGGGGTCTCACTCTGTCACCCAGGCTGAAACAGAGTGACGCGATCACAGCTCACTGCAGCCTTGACCTCCCCAGCTCGAGTGATCCTCCCACTTCAGACCCTCAAGCAGCTGCGATTACAGACACACACCACCATGCCCGGCTCATTTCTTGTATTTTTCATAGTGATGGGGTTTCACCATGTTGTCAGACTGCTCTTGAACTCCTGGGCTCCAGCGATCTGCTCGCCTTGGCCTCCCAAGGTACTGGCATTACAGGCTGGAGCCACAGTGTTCAGCTGACCATTTTCTGTAACTTTCCCCATAACCTATGGGGTAAGCAAGGACCTACCCATGTATTTACAGCTAAGGAAACTGAGGCATAGAGAGACGCTATCGGCCCAAGTCACATAACACAGAGTCAGAACCTGAATCCAGTTCTGACTCCATAAGCTTCCGGGGAATGATGGTGGAAATATGAAAAAAACTCATCCATACAATGGAATATTATTCAGCAATGAAAAAGAAGAAATTCCAATTCATGCCACAACACGGATGAAGCTGAGTGAAGAAGTCAGGCACAAAAGGGCACACTTTATGACCCCATTTATATGAAATTCCAGAATGGGAAAATTCTCAGAGGCAGCAAATAGTTGAGTGGCTGCCAGGGTCTAGGGAGATGATGGTTAATGATACAACGTTTCTTTTTAGGGTGATGACACTGTTCTAAAGCTGATTAAGGTGGCGCACAGTGGCTCACACCTGTGATCCCAGCACTTTGGGAGGCTGAGGTGGGAAGTTCACTTGGAGCCAGGAGTCTGAGACCAGCCTGGGCAACATAGTGAGACCTGTTTCTGCAAAAAATTTACAAAATTAGCCAGGCATGGTGGCGCACAGGTATACTGAGGAGGCTGAGGCCGGAAGAATCCTTTAAGCCCAGGAGGTCAAAGCACCACTGCATTCCAGCCTGGGTGACAGAGCAAGACTGTCTCTTAAAAAAATTAAGTTGATGTTTTCTGTAAACATGGAAAAAGAAAAAAAATTAAGTTGAATACTGGGCACAGGGGCTCATGTCTGTAATCCCAGCACTTTGGGAGGCCGAGGCAGACAGATCACCTGAGGTCAGGAGTTAGAGACCAGGCTGGTGGTGAAACACCGTCACTACTAAAAATACAAAATCAGCTGGGTGTGCTGGCACATGCCTCTAATCCCAGCTACTCAGGAGGCTGAAGCAGGAGCATCACACGCGCCCAGAAGGAGGAGGTTACAGTGAGCTGAGCTCAAGCCACTGCACTCCACCTGGGTGACAAAGCCAGACTTCATCTTGAAATAACAGTAACAGTAACAACAACAGGGTCGGGCGCGGTGGCTCACGCCTGTAATCCCAGCACTTTGGGAGGCGGAGGCGGAAGGACTATTTGAGCCCAGGAGTTCAAGACCAGCATGGGCAACATAGTGAAACCCCATCTCTATAAAAAAAAAAAAAAATTAGCGAGGCATGGTGCTGTGCGCCTGTAGTCCCAGTTACTTGGAGGGCTGAAGTGGGAGGATCACCTGAGCCTGGAAAGGCTGAGGCTGCAGTGAGCCATAATCAGACCACTGCAGTCCTCCCTGGGCAACAGAACACAGTTGTGCCTCCAAAAAAAAATTAAATTAAAAAATTTTATTTATTTATTTATTCTTTGAGATGGAGTCTACTGTATCGCCCAGGCCGGAGTGCAGTGCTGTGATCTCGGCTCACTGCAACCTCCGCCTCCTGGATTCAGGCGATTCTCCTGCCTCAGCCTTCCGAGTAAACGGAATTACAGGCACCCACAACCACGCTTGGCTAATGTTTGCATTTTTAGTAGAGACGGGGTTTCGCCATGTTGGCCAGGCTAGTCTCAAACTCCTGATCTTAAGTTATCCACCCAACTCAGCCTCCCAAAGTGCTGGGATTATAGGCATGAGCCTCTGCACCTGGCCAGAATTTTTCTTTACATTTAACTAATAGGCCGGGCACGGTGGCTCAAGCCTGTAATCTCAGCACTTTGGGAGACTGAGGCGGGCTGATCACTAGGTCAAGAGATCTAGACCATTCTTGCCAACATGGTGAAACATCGTCTGTACTAAAAATACAAAAATTAGCTGGGCATGGTGGCGCGTGCCTGTAATCCCAGCTACTCGGGAGGCTGAGGCAGGAGAATCGCTTGAACCCGGGGGGGCGGAGGTTGCAGTGAGCTGAGATCGCACCACTGCAGTCTGGTCTGGTGCCTGGCAACGGAGTGAGATTCTGTCTCAAAAAAAAAAAAAATATTTAATAACAGTACCTTCCTAACGGGGTTTTGATGAGAATACACAAAGTGCTCAGCATGGCCACTGGCTCATAATAAATACTTCCAAAATCCCAGCAGTAAGAATAACCATTCTGATTTCATTATTAAGGAAGACAGTTGGTTTCCAAATACAGAAAAGAAATCCACCCCCCAGATACAGGCCTCGCTTGTTTCTTTCCAAGCAAAATTGTAGGAGGGCACCAGGTCTCAGGGAATGCTATGGAACTTTCTGGATTTTTTGCCCCTAAAATGAGCAAACTGAGAGGTCACTGAATTTAAGGTTGAGAAACAGAAGATTCCACAGGAAGAAGGACTCTATCAAGTCAGAGCTGTTTGATCCGAGCCTGCAGGAGAACCTTCTAGAAGAGGCTAACTCTCCTGATGATGATCATTTTCAGAAATAGCTCAGAGGCATCCAGGCTAGGACAGAGGGACAGAGCCTGGACCTCCTTGGGCCCCTGTGGCCAGACCACCCTCACACCACGGTCAGGGGGTGGCCACCAGGGAAGCCTGAGGTCACCTGTGCCCACTGGATCTTGGGCCATCTCGTGCAGCAGGCTGAGGGGAGGGTCCGCATCTGCACAGCACTCACCTTCGCAGGCAGCGGCCCTGCGGTGTCCAGGTCTGTGCAGGAGGCCTCCTGCAGTACGCCACCCCGGAAGCTCTGGCCACAGGTCAGACGGGAGGCCACGCCAGCCTGCAGACCAAGAGGAGAAGAGACAGCTCAGGCCAGGATCTAGCCATCCGCAGGACCCAACTGGGACCAAGGGGGGAGGACCAAGGGCTGCATCAGAGCTGCAGGCCCCCACCCCTCTCTCAGTGAGGCTGGGGACGAGACGCTGAGGGATGCATCCCACCCCTGACTCGCACCAACAGCAGCCAGGCAAAGGCAGACGGGAGGTGACAAGGATTAGGGGAAGCAAGAAAGTCCGGCAGACACTGACCAGCAAGAGAGGAACGACAGAGCCTCAGCTGGAAAACATTCGCATCAGCAGAGGCCCACCTCCACCTGTCAGATGCTGAGACTTTTCACAATGACTCAACATGACAGTGATCCTCTCTCATCCTTGTGCACATAGATGTTTGGTATTTACAAAGCACTCGCTTCTTCAGGGAGCGGGAGACCAGGTGGGGAGGAAGGCGTTAGGGAAGGACAGAGGGGTGGGTGCGGGGGTCACTCCCATGGTTCCAGCACTTGAGGAAGCCAAGGCAGCAGGATGGCTTGAGCTCAGGAGTTCAAGATCAGCCTGGGCAACATAGCAAGACACACTCTCTACCAAAAATAAAAATTAAAAAATGAGCCAGAAGTGGTGCCTTGTGCCTAGGGTTCCAGCTACCCGAGAGGCTGAGACAGGAGGATTGCTTGAGGCCAGGAGTTGAAGGCTGCACTGAGCCATGATCACACCACTGCACTCCAGCCAGGGTGACAGGGTGGGACTCTGTCTCTAAGGAAACAGATGCATACATCCATGCACACATACAGTAACATTTCTAGAAAGAAGGAGAAGAGGGGAGGGAAGGGGAAGGGGGAGGGAAGGTAAAGGAAGGAGGACCAAGAAGAGAAGGAATTGGAGGACAGGAAAAGAGGAGGGGGAGCTGAGGAGGGAAGCCGGAAAAGGGAGGACAGAGGAGGAGGAGGAGGAGGGTCTAGGAGGGCAGCTGTCAGGGGCCCTGCCGAGCCCCCCGCCCCCGTCCCCCACCACCATCCAGCACTTATGGCCACTGCAGGAGGCTCAGCACGGCAGGCTTCATTCAGCACCCAGCGTGGCTCAGCACGGTGGGGACACAGGTGGGCGACATGCCCAGAGTGCAGGATCAATCGGAGTGGGTTACGGCCCAGGGCAGTGCTGCAAGAGGGCAGACAGGGGTCAAGCGGGACCCTCCGGTGCCCCAGGTCACCTGCTGACTGCCAGGGGCCATAGCATCCCCGCCCTCTCGCTGGCCAGCCCCCACGTGGAGCACCTGGGGAGCCCCATATCCCCCCCATCCCAGCCAGATAGCCCTTCTTCCCTCTGCAGAGGGGCTCAGGGGCGGCCAACTCGGCTCTAAGCGGCCCAGCCTTGTCACCCCGGGACAAAAGGACAGGTGTGTGAGACAAGTGTCAAAGAATAAAAGGCTGAGCCCCCAACAGCTGCCTGCATTCCAAAGCATCTCACTTAATCCCAAGAAGGAGCTGAAGGCGTCCTGGATGTGCCATCCCAAATTATGCCACCTGGGTGTACTGACTTTTTTTGCAGAGTCTCACTCTGCTGCCCAGGCTGGAGTACGGTGGCGTGATCATAGCTCACTGCAGCCTCAACGTTCTGGGCTTACACGATCCTTCTGCCTCAGCCTCCTGAGCAGCTGGGACCACTGGCATGTGGCCACCATGCCCAGCTAATTTTTAAACTTTTTGTAGAGATAGGTTTCTGCTATGTTGTCCAGGCTGATGCCAAACTCCTGGGCTCAAGCAATCTTCTAGCTTCAGTCTCCCCAAAGCGCTGGGATTACAGGCGTAAGCCGCCACACCCAGCCTCTTGACTATTTTGAACTGAAGGCTGTATTTGAGAAACAACAAATATGGAGAGAGGCTTTCTCTGAACTCCCCCTCTTCTGCCTTAAGACAGATCCCCCAAAAGGAAGCTAATTGTCATTAATCCTCTCCAGGGAGTTTCATCACCTGGGAGAGCAGCTCTCATCCTAAGAGAGGATACTGCAAGTTGACACCACATCCAGACAAACTTCATCCCCCACTAGTGCATCTCCTGTCTCTTTTTTTTTAATTTAATTTTATTTTTGAGATGGAGTCTCCCTCTGTCGCCAGGCTGGAGTACAATGGCGTGATCTCGGCTCACTGCGACCTCGGCCTCCAAGGTTCAAGCGATTCTCCTGCCTCAGCCTCCCGAGTAGCTGGGACTACAGGCACGGGCCACCACGCCCAGCTATTTTTTTTATTTTTAGTAGAGATGGGGTTTCACATGTTGGCCAGGATGGTCTTGATCTCTTGACCTCATGATCCGCCCTCCTCGGCCTCCCCAAGTACTGCGATTACAGGCATGAGCCACCGCGCCCTGCCTTCCTACTTCTTCTTCTAAAGGTCCATTCCTCTTTTCTAGAAACCATCTACTCCCCTCTAATTTGCCTCCCTCCCTCCTCCCCTTCCCCCATGAAAACTGTACATACGGTCCCAAATTCACCACTTTGGGGGCCTTCATGCTTTCATTCTGAAACGTCCCTGTGCGTGTAAAAAATCTCCCTCTTCTCACGTCGGTTCATTTCTAGGCACAAGTACGGAACCCATGTAGGTAAAGAGTCGCTCCCTCCCCTACAGATCCCACCAGAGAGATTATTATCATCCCTCCACCCACATTCCAGAAGAGGAAGCAGGCTCAGAGCAACACGGTGTCTAGCTCAGGGCTCCAGCTGGGATGTGAACCCAGGTAGGCTTCTGCGTCACGGGCTGCAGAAACCCTGAACTGGGAGGGACTTGAGACTGTGATTGCTGAGACAAGGAAATGAGGTCCCGAGACGGGGGCCTTCTTTGGGATGTCACACAGCAAGCCAGGGGAGGAGCTAGGACCAGGATTCAGCCCAGAGCTCCTCCCACCCGCCCTGTGCCTGGCAAAGGGCCTGGGTCTGGTGTCTGCAGAGTGAAGGGATGGGGGAGATGGGAGGTGAGGGGTGGTGAAATCCTCCTTCCCTGCATGGAGCTTGGAAGGGGAAGACACAGATGCTCCAAGATGAAGCGGGAGCTGCCCAGTCCCCAAACTCTACAGGCTAGCAAGGCAGAACCCTGGGGAACAGATGTGTCACCACCTCTACTTCCGGGGGAGGGGCGGGGGGGCGGCAGTCACGCTCCAGCTCCAACTGCAGTCCCCTGGGTCTCAGGCCTTGATGGAGAGGAATGCTAACGGCACCCACCACTCCCAGAATAGCAGGTGTCAGTCTGGCCTCCAGGAAGTGACGACCCCTGGCCCTGCTGACTTAGCATTTCTGATGAGGAGCCGGGGGACAATGGTCTTGGAGGAGACCCTCCCCTGGCTGTTCAGTGGGGATCTGTCTGTCCCTCAGCAGTAGCCCCCCATCCTGGTGTCCCGAGACAAAGGCTTTATTTCTTAACAAATGAATTTGCAATGAAAATGGAAGAGGAATCTGCAGAGAAGGAGTTGTCTTCAGGCTGGCGGCCCCTCTGAGCTTTGCGACCACCGAGGCCACTGTCAGGGAGGCCTGGGAAACAAGCCACAGGGAGAATCCCAGGCTTGGCTGGGTCACAAAAGGGGGGCTTAGCTTGGGGTGGGAGAGAATGGTGTCTCGGCAGAGCAGGGGAGGGGAAGAGGCAGACCTCCACGGGCCCAGCAGTCCCATGAGCTGGAGTCTTCCAGAACACCCTCAACAATGATGCCCAAGGGGTGATTGACAGGCGTGAAATCTGGACACACTGAAGGGGACAGCCGGAACTACAGGATGCGTTCCTCCCACCAGGTAAGACATGGGCATCTGGAATCACCGAAGGCCCCTACATGAAGGCACCCCCTACAGCGGTCTCCATCAGTGCTTGACAAGGTGAAAACAAATACAGAAACTTCTTTGAACCTCAGTCCACGATGACATCTCTTTGCTGCAGAGGGGTCACCCTGACTGCTTGTCCTAATGTAATTCAGTGCATCCTAAGCTCGACAGCTGTTGAAAGACAGTAGAGGGCTCACACCTCCAGCCCATCATGAGCAGGTCCCAGCCCCATAGCCAAGTGTCTTACCTCAGGCTCTCTGACTCCTTCAGAAGCTCCACCTTGGACCCTAGGATGGATGTCACCTGGAAGTCTCAGAGCTGAAGCAGAAAGCAGGGTGAGTTGGTGACCACTCCCGAGATGCCCCTAGACCTCGCCAGCACCCCACCCACAAAGCAGGTCTAGGGTCCAGCAGGATACGTGAACCCATGTTGGGGGCAAGGCAGAGAGATCCCTCCCTGGACCAGGTACAAAGCCTAGGTGGTGAAGGCTGAATGCCTCCAGGGATAGATCACTGATAGCTAAGTACCTACAGTTCCCTGCTAAATGTCTGCAAAGTTCTCATTTTGCCCAAAAAGACACTGGCAGTTTGGTTGAGGGATTCATAGGACTCTACAGTATCAAAAGGAGTATGTTGCATCGTAGAGCAAACAAACGCTTAGCCCATAACGAAGAACTGGATATCGCAGCACCACCAAAGGTTGTGTGTGTGTGTGTGTGTGTGTGTGTGTGTGTGTGTGTGTGTTGCAAAAGATAGACTTCCTAAAAATGCAAAACGTCCTCCCTAAAAGAACTGATTTCACTGTTTAACAGAGCCAGTCTCAGTGGCTCATGCCTGTAATCCCAGCACTTTGGGAGGCCAAGGCAGGCAAATCACTTGAGGTCAGGAGTTCAAGACCAGCCCGGCCAACATGGTAAAACCCCGTCTCTACTAAAAGTCCAAAAATTAGCTGGATGTGGTGGTGTGCACCTGTAATTCCAGCTACTCAGGAGGCTGATGCAGGAGAATCACCTTAACTGGGGAGGCAGAGGTTGCAGTGAGCTGAGATTGTGCCACTGCACTCCAGCTTGGGCAACAGAGTGAGACTCCATCTTAAAAAAGAAGGAGAGAGAGATCCAAGATGGCTGATTACTAGCAGCTCAGGATTGTAGCTCCCAAAGAGCACAGAATGAGAGGACGCCACACTTTCAGACGAATTTTTGTTGCCCACAGACTAGGAGATTTCCAGCGGAGGAGCCCCACGGGTTGCCAGCGTGACTCTTGTGGCCAGTGTGGTGGTTTTGCCGGTGCTTTGGCACAGCGGTTCTCGGTGCAGAGTAAACAGGACTAGGTCCCCTTTTGATTGACATTTGGAGCTCCGTGAAGGCAGAGTGGCCCATTTACCTGATTGAAAGAGGGATTCAAGAGGGAAGCCAAACCGGAGACTCCCGAGCAGAAAAGCACCACAAATCTTAATACCGCTGTTTTAGCCGGCACAGTGGGTTGCTCAGATTTCAGCACTGGGAATCAACAAGTTGGACATCCACTCAGAGACCTAATTTGAAAGCTGACAGTCACAAAGATAACAGGTGGATAAACTCACAATGATGGGAAGAAACCAGCATAAAAAGGCTGAGAATACTCAGAATCAGAATGCCTATCCTTCTACAGGGGATCACAGTTCCTCATCATCAAGGGAACAAGGCCATATGGAGAATGACTGTATTCCATTAACAGAATTAGGCTTCAGAAGGTGGATAATAAGGAACTTTAGTGAGCTAAAAGAACATGTTCTAGCCCAATGTAAAGAAACTAAGGAATCTTGAAAAAAGATAACGAAAGCTGATCAGAATAGACATTTTAGAAACGAATACAAGTGAATTAATGGAACTGAAGAACACAATATGAGAATTTCATTAAGTATGCACAGGTTTTAACAGTCAAATTGATCAAGCAGAAGAAAGGATATCAGAGGTCGAAGACCTACTTAATGAAATGAAATGAGAAGACAAGATTTGAGAATAAAGAGTAAAAAGGAATGAGCAAAGTCTCCAAGAAATATGGGACTATGTGAAAAGACCTAATTTATGACTGATAGGTATACCTGAATGTCATGAAGAGAGTGAATCCAAGTTGGAAAATATTCTTCAGGATATTATTCAGAAAAACTTTCCTAACCTAGTAAGGCTAGGTTACGAATACTTAACTCCAGGTAATTCAGAGATCACCACAAATATATTCCTCAAGTAGAGCAACTCCAAGACACATAATCGCTAGATTCACTAGGGCTGAAATAAAGGAGAAAATTTTAAGGGCAGCTAGAGAGAAAGGTCAGGTTACCCATAAAGGGAAGCCTATCAGACTCACAGCAGACCTCTCAGCAGAAACCCTACAATCTAGAAGAGAGTGGGGGTCAATATTCAATATCCTCAAAGAAAAGAATTTTCAACCTAGAATCTCATATCCTGCCAAACTAAGCTTTATAAATGAAGGAAAAATAAAATTTTTCACGAATAAGCAAGCACTCAGATTTCATCACCACCAGGCCTGCTCTACAAGACCTTCTGAAAGAAGCACTACAAACAAAGAAACAGCCAGTATCAGTCATCCCAAAAATCTACCAAATTGTGAAGAGTTATCTTCATAATGAAGAATTTACATCAACTAAAGGGCAAAATAGCCAGCTAACATTAAATTACAATATTGAACTCACAAATATTAATCCTAAATTTATATAGATTCAATGCTCCAATTAAAGACACAGACAGGCAAATTGAATAAAAAGTTAAAATCCATTGGTACGTTGTATCCAGATCTAACAACGACACACAAAGACTCAAAATAAAGGGATGGAGGAAGATTTACCAATTAGATGGAGATAAAAAAAACAAACAAGAACAGGAGTTGTAACTCTTGTCTCCGACAAAATAGACTTTAATAGTAACAAAGACCAAAAGAAACAAGGAAGGACATTATATAATGGTAAAAGGATCAACGTAACAACAGGAGTCAATGATTATAAATATATATGTACCCAATATAGGAACACCCAGATACATGAGACAAGTTCTTATTGACTTATAAAGAGATTCGGACTCCCGCACAATAATAGTGGGAGATTTTGATATCACATAGTTAATATTCGATGGATCAGATAGAAAATTAATAGGGACATCTATGATTTGAATTTAGACCTGGAATAAGTAAACTCAGTGAATATTTAAAGAATTCTTCACCCCAGGTCTACAGAACATACATTTTTCTCAGTATCATATTACACCTACTTTGAAAGTGACTATATAATTAGAAGTAAATTATTCTTCAGCATTTGCTTAGTATCTTACTGAATTAAATGAAATATTGGTGGGCTGTTTGTTATTTTCTTCCCTTATTCCTTCCTGTCTCTGTTAATATAATTAACAGCATAAAAGAGGTTTTTAATACCTTTTTAAGATTGCATTTCAGCCTGGGCAATAGAGCAAGAATCCTGTTCTCTCTCCCCCTTTTCCTTTTTCCTTTCTCTCAAACAAACAAAAAAAAAAGCTGTACCCTTGGGAGAAGTGACCAAGAAGAAGTATGAAGGAGGCTCTGGGGGTTATATTTTGTTTCTTGCTCTGGTGATCACTACATAGGTGTTTGGTTTATGTAAATTCCTTGTTTTGAAGATTTGTGATTTTTACACTTTTTACTCTAAAAATGTTTAATTAATTAACCTCCAAAGGGGCCAGAAACTTTCCATTTTCATCTAGAATGTTTGAAACACACCAGTTCTTTATACCCTTACCAACATTTGACATTGGCAACTTTTCTTAAATGCTTAAAGCAAACAAATGAATAAAATTGCAACAGAGCACAATTTGCTTTGTGAGAACTGGCCCTGCAGATAAAAACAAGTGATTCGAAGGGTGTAAAAGGATGGCAAAGACTAATAAAACAGCAGTTCTGACAATTTGGACAGTTTAAGAATTCAGAGGCAGGTCAGAGCCACTCCATCAAAGACCTCATTCTGTGATCTACATGAAAACGCAACAAAACAGTTTTGAGAAACTCTTGTTATCAAGCGCTCCAGCCAGCACAAAAATGCATCACAATACAAGACTCCAGCAGAAACTAAAAGGCCACTTAAGGGGGTGAGAGGATTTATCCAGGAAAATATATGAGGGTTATCAGAAATGGGACAGAAGCAAATTGGCAAACACTTCCACTTGCAAAAACATGGAGGAGCTTCTAGAAAATCTTAATGCAAAGAAACCTGCAACCACCAAGTGGGCCTAGCTCATAATTCTGCCTTAACACAGGACCTACCCTCACTGTACCTTAGTGTTTGCCTTTAACCTAAGCCTGTGGACCCAGGTACTGCCAGGCCAGTGTCTAGCAGAAAACAGGCCAGGGCAGGCCTTTCTGGGAATAGACGTCCACTTGGTCTATTCCATTGTCCAAAGGCCTTGACTCGGTTTGACGTTGCTCACCCTTAGACCTGCAGACGTTGCTCTCAGTCCACCCCTAGATCACAGTATGTCCCCATTCTATGGCTCTTCTCACTCCAAGGAATTCCCCCAATCTGCCCTAAAAATATTCCTTCCTTAACCTCTGCTATTCCCCCAGTGGGCCCTCTATGGCACCTCCTACAACCAAAATGTCACCACTTTTCCACATTCCTCTCGGGGGCCCTCACTTGCCAAATATAGTATTTCTCAGAAAGTTCCTCTGCCTATCAAGCAAATTGGAAATTGGAGGTGATGGGCTGTGGCTTCCTCTGGGTCCTCCCCAGTGTCAATGTGATCTCCCAGTTGCCCAAAGACACTCACCTGTAAAGCCATCTGGATGGGCCAAGCACATCAAGGACAGCCAAGCCTCGGAGGCCAAGGCCACTCCCCTCCAACAGGACCTCCTGCAGGCTGGGGCTGGTGTTGGTGGAAAAACAATAGGTGTATCTGGGGCCCACAGGGAGGTGGGGCCCAGCTGACCCTGGAGGGCAGAGAGAGAGAGTAACGTCACCTTGACAATCTGTAGCCATCTGGGATCCCAACTCCACCTCCAAGCATCCTTGCTCACACCTCTCTCCCTCCATCTGGGCCCTGAGCTTCCTGTCCCCAGCTTGGGGAAAGGTTGAGTAGCTGCACACCCTCATAAGGGTGACAAAGAAAATAAAGGTAATAACAGTAAGTGCTAGCCAGTGTCATGATGGGCTAAGCCTTCTTCTCATGTCAAGGTTTCTCGGCCTGGGCACTATTAACACTTGGGGCCAGAGAATTCTGTGTGAGGGCTGTCCTGTGTGTTGTCAGGGAATTTAGCAGCAGCCCTGACCTCTACCCATGAGATGCCAGTAACACAGCCCAGTTGTGACAACCAAAAATGTCCCCAGATTTTGCAAAATGTCCCTAGGAGAGGGAGGGCCACAATTACCCCAGCTGAGAAGCATTCATCTGCAGTAACTCATTTAAGCCTCATAACCAACTTTGAGGTGAATACTCTATTTTCTCCATCTTACAGAGGAAGAAACTGAGGCTAAGAGAGGTTAACTAACTTACACAAGGTCACAAAGCTGGGATTCCACCCTTGGCAGTCTGACTCCTCACCTACCACCTTGATGGATATCAAGTGGCGTTGGGGGGCTGTTATCCTGATCTTCACAGAAGACAAATGTGTAAAGCTGGCCAACCTTGCGGGATCTCGGGGTGAGAAGAGTAACTGCTCTGGGGAAGAGCTGATTTAGGGAACAGAGAGGTCTGTAATTCTCAAGCCAAATCTCTAACCTTCTATTGTGGCCAGGGGATCAAATGTGAAACCTAATTATGACACCCCACCCCTCCCTAAGGCTTCTGAGTGAATTGACATTCTCATGTCAATTTCCTTGAGACAGAACCACACTTCATATTCCTAAGATGCTTCTCTCTTTCCAAAGAATTTCTTGCCAAGGCTTTTTCATCTGCTCCACTCCAAAATGCAAAGGCATCACCTGGCCATTTATTCCACCTGCGGCCCACAGGTATGAGGAAAAAGTCCTGGGCCTTGGGGGCTGGGATGGCTTAAGGCATTTTACTCTGAGCTTGCTTATCATTTAACTCTGTGGGTGGCCTTTGCAGAGCTAGCCTTGCTCCTCCCAACTGGTATCTTTGGGAACATAGCCAGGGCCCTCTGAGGCTGTCTCTGATCCCATCTTACGGCTTCACCCTTGGGCCCTGTACTGGGCTCAGGCTCCTGGTCAAGAGGTGTGATCAGCCATTGTGAGAGAATCACTCACCTGTGCATGCAGTCGTGCAGGAGGCCGCCTGCCCCACCTGCAAATCTGGAATCTCTGAAATGGCAAATCAGATGGAACCTGGGTGAGGCCAGAAAGAGGCATAGGATAGCCCCACTCTATGGACCACTGACCTACTCGAGGAAGAAGACATTTAAGGGTCCAAGGGGGCTAATGGCATGAGAAAAGATAATGCCAGCTCTCCCCAGACTTTGCAAAATGTCCCCAGGGGAGGGAGGGCCACAAAGACTGGAAGCAATTTCCCTACCTGTCCAATTCGCTCTTCCCCATCTTGGGTACTGGCACTATCATCTCTGATAGCTCAAGCTGGCAATCATTCGTGCTTCCACACCCCTCATCACCACCTGAGTCCAATATGTCAGTGAGCTCTGCCAATTCCATCACCCAATGCAGGTCTCCACTCTTCCCATCCATCAGTCCATCTACCCATCCCCACTCCCATCCATCC
>PVKP010037225.1:0-21815 GCA_004027715.1 Plecturocebus donacophilus | reverse complement strand
CTTTGCATTGGGTTAGAACATGTTCTTTTAGCTCACAGAAGTTTCTTATTATCCACCTTCTGAAGCCTGATTCTGTGAGTTCATCACACTCATCCTCCATCAAGCCTTGTTCTCTTGCTGATGAGGAGCTGCGATCCCCTGTAGGAGGAGAGGCATTCTGATTTTGGGTGTTCTCAGCCTTTTTGCACTGGTTTCTTCCTATTTTTGTGGATTTATCCACCTGCCGTCTTTGTAATTGCCGACTTTCAGATTGGGTCTCTGAGTGGACGTCTGGCTTGTTGGTTACGAAGTTTTTTCTATTTCTCAGTTTTCCTTTGGCGGACGCCCCTTCCCCACAGAGCTGGGCCTTCCCGGGTTCAGCTGTGCTTGCTCTCAATCCTCAGCGCTTCCAATTGCCATTCTCCTTGTGGGGATGGGACCAGCTGAGCCCGACTAAAAGTGCATTCAGTCCCGTACACTCTGCACTGAGAAGCGCCGTGCCGGCCGAAAGAGTCGCGCTGGCGACCCATGTGGCTCCTTCGCTGGGAATCTTCCAGTCTGTAGGCATCAAAAATTCGTCTGCAATTGGCGGCATCCACTCACTCTCTGCGCTTTCACTGGGAGCTGCAATCCTGAGCCGCTGCTACGTGGCCATCTTGGATCTCTCTCCGCCCGGTGATGAAGTTTTTTTGTTTCTTAGTTTTCCTTTGGCGGATGCCCATTCCCCACAGAGCCAGACCTTCCTGGGTTCGCTGTGCTTGCTGTGAAACTCTCAGTCCTCAGCGCTTCCAATTGCTGTTCTCCCTGTGGGGATGGGACCAGCCAAGCCCGTCCGTCCCGTATACTCCGCACCGGGAAGCGCCGCACTGGGGCGCTGGCAAAACGGCCGCGCCAGCCAAAAGAGTCGCGATGGCGACCCGTGTGGCTCCTCTGTCGGGAATCTCCCTGTCTGTGGGCAACAAAAATTCGTCGGAAAGTGCGGCGTCCACTCGTTCTCTGCGCTTTCACTGGGAGCCACATTCCTGAGCTGTTGCTAATTGGCCATCTTGGATCTCTCTCCCTGACTTTTATTTTTAAAAGAGCACTTTTGAACAGAGTCCTGGGAGCATAGATTTTTTTAGGAGAATTTGTGATGGGGTCTCTCCTGGATCACACCCCATGGTATTTCTGTCTGTTTTCATTCTAAAGCAGTTTTGTGCGATTTCCTCCAATCCTCATTTCTTTCCTGTTGCTCCATTGCACCTGACAGAGCTCTTTGAAACCAGGTCTGTATTGAAACAATTTTCAAGGAGTAATACAAAGGAATGATGAAGGCTTTATGTTTTTCTACCCTTTCTTATCTTTTCCACCTCCTGGTGGAGACATGCCAATCTTTTGAAGTATTAGCAACAACACCCTCACTCTCTGTGTTTTCCTGCAAGGGTCCTGGATCTTGAGGAAAAGCCTAAAACCCATTGTTCTTTCATGTGGGAATAAAGCAGGTAGGCAGACCCTGGCAAAATCCCTTAAATAATAGCAAGCCGGTACCTATCTAGTTATAAATATGCTTTAATACACTATTTAAGCAATTTATATTTAAAAACTTGACAGGAGTTACATACTTGTAACATTTTAGAAAAGTCATTTTTAGAACACTTTGCTCTATTGTTTAAGTGTTTATGGTTACTTACTATTCTATCCTCTGCCAACAACACTCCTCTAGAGGCTAGCTGGGATTACAGGCATGTACTACCATGCCTGGCTAATTTTGAATTTTAATCGAGATGGGGTTTCTCCATGTTGGTCAGGCTACTCTCAAACTCCCAACCTCAGGTGATCTGCTTGCCTCGACCTCCCCAAGTGCTGAGATTACAGGCATGAGCCACTGCACCCAGCCAAGCGAATAGTAAGAGTGATAAAGCATTTATAGAGATTTAAGATGCTAGCATATTTCCCGTTGAATGTTTCACCAAACTAAAGCTTTTTAAAAGTTACTTCTAGGCTGGGGGTGGTGGCTCAGGCCTGTAATCCCAGTATTTTAGGAGGCCAAGGAAGGAGGATTGCTTGAGCCCAGGAGTTTGAAACCAGACTGAGAAACATAGTGAAACCCCATCTCTACAAAAAAATAGAAAAAATTAGACAGGCATGTTGGCTCACTCATGTAGTCTCAGCTACTTGGAGGCTGAGGTGAGAGAATCACGAGAGCCTGAGATATCAAGACTGCAGTGAGCTATGATTGTGCCTCTGCATTCCAGTCTGGACAACAGTACAAGACCATGTCTCAAAAAAAAAAAAAAAAAGAACAAGCTGTATTTTTAAACTGGTAGCACTATCTTTTATTAGTTGATCTGCCTAAAAGTTTGTCAATTTTATTTAAAAAAAAATAACAACTTTTTGTTTTATTGATTCTTTGCATTTTTTAAATTTTAATTCATTTATTTTTGCTCTCATCTATATTATTTCTTTTCTTCTACTAATTTTGGGTTTGGTTTGCTCTTGCTTTTCTGAATAAATCATTACATTATTTATTTGAAGTTTTGCTTCTTTTTTGATGTAGATACTTCTATTTTTAAACTTTCCTCTTAGTACTGCATTTGCTATATCTGATAGGTTTTGGTATATTGTGTTTTCATTATCATTTGTTTCAATAAAGTTTTCAAATTTCCTTCTTAACTTTTTAATTGACACACTGGTCATTCAGGAGCACATTTGTTTGATTTCCATGTGTTTGCATAGTGTCCAAGAGTCCTCTTGTAATTGATTTCTAGTTTTATTACATTGTGGTCAGAGAAGATGTTTGATATTATTGCAGTTTTTTTGGAATGTTTTAAAATGTTTTGTTACCTAACATGGTCTGTTCTTGAGAATGATCCATGTGTTAAAGAGAATAATGTGTATTCTGAAGCTGTTGGATGAAATGTTTTGTATATACCTGTAAAGGTAATTGATTATATAATGCAGACTAAGTCTAATATTTCTCTGTTGATTTTCTGTCTGGGAGATTTGTCCAGGGCTGAAAGTGGGATGTTAAACTCTCCAGCTATTATTGTATTGCATCTCTCTCTTTAATAATATTTGCTTTATTTATCTGGGTGCTCCAGTAGTGGGTACATATGTATTTACAATTATTATATCCTCTTGCTGAATTGACCACCTTATCATGATATTATATACTTGTTTGTTTCTTACAATTTTTGTCTTACAATCTGCTTTTTCTGATATAGCTACTCCTGCTCTTTATTGGTTTCCATTGTCATGAAATGTCTTTTTCTACTTAGTTATCTTCAATCTATATGTGTCTTTATAGGTAAAGTGTGTTCCTTGTAGGCAACAGATCTTTGAGTCTTTTTTTTAATCCATCCATTCTATATCTTTTAATTAGAGAGTTTAATTCATTTACATTCAATGTTATTATTGATAAATAAGGACATGCCTCTGCCATTTTGTGACTTTTTTTTCCTTGGTTGTTTTGTGGTCTTTCTTCCTTGTTTTCTTTCTGTCTGTCTTCCTTTTAGTGAAGGTGATTTTTTTCTGGTGGTATAATTTAATTTTTTGTTCGTGTGTGTGTGTATTTGTTGTATTTTTTTTTAATTTGAGGTTATTCATCAATGATAGACTGGACAAAGAAAATGTGGCACATATACACCATGGAATACTATGCAGCCATAAAAAATGATGAGTTTATGTCCTTTGTAGGGCCATGGATGAATCTGGAAGCTATAATTCTCAGCAAACTGACACAAGAATAGAAAACCAAACACCGCATGTTCTCACTAATAGGTGGGTGTTGAACAATGAGAACACTTGGACACAGGGAGGGGATCATTACACACTGGGGTCTGTTGGTGAGGGCTACGGGAGGGATAGTGGTGGAGGGAGGGTGGAGAGGGATAATGTGGGGAGAAATGCCAGGTATAGGTGATAGGAGGATGGAGGCAGCAAACCACATTGCCATGTGTGTACCTATGCAACAATCCTACGTGATCTGCACATGTATCCCAGAACCTAAAGTACAATTTAAAAAAAAAATTGAGCTTATCTTGAGACTTGTAATTATTATATTCTAATTGATTATTTTAAACTGAAGACAACTTAACACTAATTGCATAAACAGAAAAACAACCAACAGAAAACTAATAAAACTGTATGTTTTAACTTTGTTCCTCCACTATTTAAATTATTCTTGTTTCTATTTATATCTTATTGTACCTTCTCTGTCTTGAAAAGTTGTTATAGTTATTATTTTTGATCGGTTCATCATTTAGTCTTTTTACTTAAGATTAGTTTATACACCCTAATTACAGTGTTATAATATTCTGTGGGTTTTATTTTTTCTTTCTGACTTAAAAACTCTCTTGCATTTCTTGTAGGATAGGTCTGTTGATGATATCCCTCAGTTTTTGTCTTGGAAAGCCTTTATTTTTCTTTCATATTTGAAAGATGTTTCCACTGGATATACTATTCTAGGGTAAAAGTTTGTTACTGTTGTTTTTCTTTTCTTACTTCAGCACTTAAAATAAGGCATGCAACTCTCTCCTGGTTTGTAAGGTTTCTAGTGAAAAGTCTGCTGCCAGATGTTTTGGGGCTCAATTGTGTTCTTTCTTTCTTTTTTGTAGCTGCTTTTGGGATCAATTATTTATCCTTAACCTTTGCGACTTTAATTATTAAACGTCTTGTGGTAATCTTCTTTGGATTCAATCTGCTTGGTGTCTCTAACCTTCTTTTACTTGAATTTTGATATCTTTCCCTAGGTTTGGGAAGTTCTCTGTTGTTACTCCTTTGAATAAACTGTTTACCCCTGTCTTTTTCTTTACCTCCTCATTAAAGGGCAATAACCCTTAGATTTGTCCTTTTTAGTCTATTTTCTAGGTCTTGTAGGTGTGCTTCATTCTTTTTATTTTTTATTTCTTTTGTTTACTCTGACAACTTGTTTTCCAATAGCCTGTCTTCAAGCTCACTAATTCTTTCTTCCACTTGCTCAGTTCTGTTATTGAGAAACTCTGATGCATTCTTCAGTATGCTAATTGCATTTTTCATCTCCAGAATTTCTGCTGATTCTTTTTAATTACTTGAATCTGTTAAATGTACTTGATAGAATTCTGAATTTCTTGTGTCCTCTTTTGTTTACTTGAATTTCCTCAAAACAGTGAGTTTGATTTTTCTGTCAGAAATGTCACATATCTCTATTTCTCCAGGACTGGTTTTTGGTGCATTATTTAGTTCGTTTTGTAAGGTCATGTTTTCTTGAATAGTTTTGATGGCTGTTGGTGTTTGTTGGTGTCTGGGCATTGAAGAATTAGGTATTTATTGTAGTCTTCACAGATTGGGCTTGTTTGTACCTATTCTTCTTGTGAAGACTTTTTAGATACCTGAAAGGATGCTTGGGTGCTCTAAACCATGTCTGCATCAGAGTCCACCAAAAGCCTAGTAATGCTGTGATTCTTGCATACTCATTGTGGTACTGGATTACCAGGCAGAGATATTTGTTCTTTTATTTTCTCCCAATCAAATGGGGTCTCTGTGCTGAGCTGCCCAGAGCTGAGCATGAGGAGACACAAACAACCCTGTGGCCATCACCACTGGGACAGCACTGGGTCAGAATTGAAGCTAGCACAGCGCTGGGTCTCACCAAAGGCCCATGGTAACCATTCCCTGACTACTGCCTATGTTTGCTCAAGGCCTTAGGGCTCTACTCTCTGCAGATGATGAAGCCAGCGAGGCTTGTGTCCTTCGCTTCAGGGCAGTGACTTCCCCCAGGCCTCAGGTGGATCCAGAGATGACATCTGGGAGCCAGGAACTGGAGTCAGAAACCTTAGAAATCTACCTGGTGCTATATTTTATTGCAGATAAGCTGGGGCTGAAACTGCAAGACAAAGTCCTTCCCACTCTTCCCTGTCTTTTCTGCAGAAAAAGGAGCCTCTCACATTAGCAGACACACGGGAGCTACTGCCAGGCCACTGCTGATGCTTCCATAGGCTAAAGGGTTCATCAGCGAGCTTGTGGTGAGTGCTGCCAGCCCTGGGATTTACCAGTCCAGGCAATGGGTGACCCTCTGGTCCAGGGCTGATGTAGAAATGCCATCCAAGAGCTAAGGCCTAGAATCTGAGACCCCAAGAGCCCACCTGGTGCTCTGTCCTGCTTTGACCAAGCAGGTACCTGAAGCCAGCATTCTCAAAGTCTCTTGCAATTGTACTACCTGGGTATTGCTGTTGGTTCTTCAGTGACAAAGGACTCTTTAGGCAGCAGGTAATTAGTTCTTCCAAGACTGGATCCTTCCCTTTCAGGCAGTGGGTTCCCTTCTGGCCTAGAGTGTCTCCCGATATGTGGTCTGGGAGATAATACTTAGAATGGGGCCTCCTGACCCTACCCGTGCCCTCTCCCAATGTGGGTGAGCTTGTATTCAAGATGTAAGACAAAGTCCTATTTACTTTTCTCCCTTCTCTCTTCCAGCAGAAAGAAGGAGTGACTTTGCTGTTGTTGTTTCCATGAGCTGTATTGCCTGGTGTTGGGGAGGGGCAGTACAAGCACTTCCGTGGCCATACGGGCTGGTGTCCCACATCCACGGTCTCTGAGCCCAGCACACTACTAGCACTTGCCTGACAATGACAGTCCTCGTGGTCTAGAATGCCTTTCTCATTTACTTGGTACCCCAGAGCACTTTAAGCCATGGTGGCGAGGTGTGACTAACCCAAGTTTCCACCGCTGGGGCGGACAGTTCTCCTCTGGCTAGGACTGGTTTAAATGCTCCCTTTGTGCTTGGGCATTGGCTGAGTTTAGCCCAGTTTTGATGTTCACTGTGACAGAGCAGTACTGAGTTCAATGCAAGGAGTTCAGCAGCACGGGGTTCCACAATCACTGTACTATCTCTCCTCAAAGCACACATACTCTCCACGCCATGGAGGCCACTGCTGGAGGATAGGGGAGGGTGGTATCAGCAAGTCAATGCTGTCTTTTTGACCATCTTCAGGGCTTCTTGGTGATACAGGTAAAACCAGGTACTGTGATTGCTCACCTGATTTTTGGTTCTTAGGAAGCTGCTTTTTTTTGTGTAGATAGTTGATAAATTTCTGTTCCTGCAGGGGAAAGGAAGCAACTGGTGAAAGCTTGTATTTAGCCATATTGGTCTGTCCCATCTGGAATGTTCTCCAGAACGTTTAAACTTGAGGTTGTCGTCTACTGAGGGCTGACCTTTGAGCTTTATTTTGAGGTCATTTCAAACCACCGCTGAAGAAAGAGATGCCAGCTAAAATCTGTCTTGTTACCTGAGGCTTCAGTGTGATCTCCTTAGAAAGCTGCCTGTTCCCAGTCTCCACTTGTCCTCGTTTCAGCATAGGCAATAAAATAAAGTGGTTATTTCAACCCACAAGGATCCAACTTATGACACTCTTGCTAATTTAGATTTTAGGCTACAACAAATAAAAGTAAAAAAAGAGTAAGAATGATGAAGAGACTGGTGAGTCTTAGGCATCTGGGGAATTAGCATACCGAAAGAAACAACCTGGAGAAGGAGGAGTAGCGGCTGGTGAGGAGGATGTTTCAATTGAGTTCTTAAATAAATAGCACTATTGGTAATTGACAAGCTTAGATATCCTCTTGGGAGTGTCTGAGGTATGTAGAGAATTGTATCATTGGAGAAAAGGGCAAGTAGCTGAGAGGCCAGTATGGAAAGTCATCAGCCTGGATAATGAAATTATCAAGGATTTTGATGAGAGTGGTTGTGGAGAAGTTGTCATTAAGTCAGTCTCAAGGAATAAGTGGGGAGACTAAGGAATCAAAAGAAGGTTATAGCTAGGGAGAAAGGTAGTGAGTACAGTAAGAAGGGTATGGAGAACCAAAGCATAAAATGTTTGGGAAGGGGGTGGGGGAGAGCTTAGAAATGACGAGCAGGCCCCGTCACGGTTCTTAGAAGTCAGAGCAACAACCCCATGCCTAGGCCTTTGCAGGAAGAGTGTAATAAAGAAAATAGCCACCACTGAAGAGATCATGAGGGAAAGCAGTATCCTTAGTACAGAGTCAGTTTCAATTAGAGAAAATATCAATGAGAATACTGAGACTAAACATTTAGGAAGTTTTACCAAAACTGACCCTGAGTTTCAAACAATTACCATGTCTGTGTTCCAGGATGTGTACAGTGGTGTTATATAACTGAATGGAAATTTGAGGGTGATGGTAACACATTTAGGGTCTAAATCCTAGAAACTCATTATGCAAACATAAGAAACTAGAAAGATTTGTATAACAGTCTGTCTTTCTCAGAAATATATTCTAGAAGTAAATTCAAGTGATTACCTGTTTGGGAATAATTGGATTTGGGAATATAATGATCTGATTGATGGTATTTTGCTTAACCAAGATCATCTCCTCATAAATTAACCAACTTGTAAATAATTAGCATACAATAAAATAGAAACATCAAAACTCTCTTCAGAATATTTTAATATTTTTATTAGATGTAAATCCATTGCTTTTCAGTTGATATTTTATATTCTAATTATTTCTGTACATTTTTAATGCAGAAGGGATAAGATGGGAGGGTGAGGTTGACTCTTCATTGATTAATAAATCTGAGAGATAATTTTCTGAGAGAGGATGAGGTTTTGTTTGTGTATGTGAGAGAGAGAGAGAGAGAGAGAGAGAAACTGAGGCAGAGACAGACACGGAAAGGGAAGTGGAAGATGTATCCCTCAGGATGTTTTTGGTCATTGAGCTAAGCAAGCAGTGAGATAATCACTTTTAGTAACAGAAAAGAGAAGGCTGGCAGCTACTGAATAGAATCAGCTGGTTAGAAGAGGTCAGAGAAGGAGAGGACATCTAACAATAGCTGCCTGTGTTACATGGCATTTGAAATTACTGAGACAAGAGACCTTGGCAAATTACATCTTGGTTGCTTTATTTATTGATGGAAATAAAATATTCTGTAAGAAATAAGTTGATAGAGTTTGGCATTCATTACTTTTAAAAAGGATAGACATATCTTAGTGATAAATTCATATAAATGTGAGAATAAATAACTTCTGAATGTATTATAAATACAAAGTGAAGCCTAAGTGATATTAGGTTATACTTATATTATGATAGCTCAGACCAAATTGTACATAATTGTCATAAAGAAAGAAATTACTATGTCAAATTATACTACAGTTTTGAAAAGCTGTTCAATGTTTTACCAATATGCTTTTGAATAGTAATATCAGTTTTTCTGTGAAGTAATAGGTTAATCATTTGAGAAGGGACACTTAAGTAGAGGAAAGGAAAAATTACAGTGATAGACATGATTCAAACCGAAGTCCATTAAATAACAATCAAGTGTTATTTTTAAATTAAAAAAGTAAAAAAAAAATAACAAATATTAAGTAACTACAGTTTATATACCTGTTGGCTTCAGAGGGTAATGAAATGAAGAAATTATGATTGAGAGAAACTTTAAATTTATTGCATAAATGTGAAAGGTAAACATAAAGCATAGCTTTGTGTATATGCCACCAATTTCTGAGCCTTTACAGAACTTTGTATGTCAAATATGCTTGTTTTCATTAACTCCAACTTTTGCAGGTATTAAGTTTCATGTGCTTCTCTGATCTGTCATTTGTCACATATGCATCTAATTTTCAACAAGAAAATATTATTTTGATATATCAAAATAACCATTGTGTTTGTCCTTGTATATTCATATTTTGTGCCTTTACAGCCACTTCAGTAGGAAATCAGGAATTATATATGCTGTTAGATCTGCTATATTTAATTCCACTATTTAAAAATACACAAATAAAAATGACTTAAAATTATAAAACTACTAACAAATGAAAAAAATACTAAAATCTTGCAATTTTATGCCTTTAATACATGAACCAAGATTCACAATTATAATTGTATATATTAACTATGAAAAGTATAATAAAAATGAATGAGAAAAATCTCTAGAAAGAATAAAAAACAACTATTATATTTTTACTCATTTATAATAACATAATGATTCTATATATCCTATGTGACAGACTTACTGTACTTGGTGATCTGGAGCTTATGAAGATGAATTAGACACCGATCCCTTCTTTCTAGGTGCATAAATTGCAGTAAAGTAAATAATTAATAGTACAAATAAACATAAGCTTTGTTAGAAAAGGCACCATACATCAGAAAGTGATAGATAAAATGTTATTGGGCATTTTCAAAAACAGATATAGAGTTTCTTCTGGGGAATCTGGAGAGGCTTTTTGGAATATTTGGCACAAAGATGCTTATCAAAGGTTAGATAATTTTTGGACTTGAGGACAGTAGCAAAGAGTGACAGTTAACTCACCAACAAAGACATGATAAAGTGACTAAATTAAAATGCTGGTAACAGGAAAATAAGCTGAGTGGAAGAATCACAGATGTGAAAGAGAGGAAAAAAAACAAGGTTGGAAAATCGCTGGACTTTGTTTTGTAGGTTATAAGAAGCTTTGAAGATTTAAACAAGTGTGTGAAATAATAAGAGCTGTACATCAAGATCAGTTCTGTAAATATGTAATACTTAACTAAGTGGGGAATTATTTTCAAAAATTTTTAAAGTAAAAAGAATGATTTTAAATAAATAATAGATTAGATGGAGAGAAAGATAGCTGAGATCTTCTTGCCTGGAGCAGAAGATACTGAGTCACAAAGTACTAGGAAATCTTAAATGTTAATCAAGAAAAATTGTTGGAGGCTGCGTGAAGACTAGGCAGTGATAGGGAAGTTGCTATAAATCTGTAGCCTTTATTGTTATTTAACCTAACAATAAAGTGGATTAGGAAGAACCCACTTTATTCTGTGCTTTACCTCCAGAAATTCCAGCAGGTTCTCATAGGAAAGCTCTGAGAAAGAGTCCTACTTCGTTCTAGCAGCTGAAGGGTAAGAGTAATCATTGCTAAACACACCTAGAATATTTTCCATAACAAGACTTAGTCTCCAGTAGAAAAGACCTAAGAGCCTTGTTACAGGTCTGAGATAAAGGCATTCCTGCCACTAATAGATACTGTAGCTTTTCTGTCGTACCTAAGATAAGGTGTTTTGGGGAAGCTATACCACGGGGACACATTTGTGAAGGTCACAGGTCAGAGACACAAGCACACTAAGAAATTAAGATTAATCATGTATTATTTAGTTTGCTGTTTTTGTGTTAATTTGCTTAGAATAATGGGCCCCAGCTACATCCATGTTGCTGCAGATGTCATGATTTGATTCTATTTTATGGCTGCATGGTATTCATGGTGTGTATGTACCACGTTTTCTTTCTCTAGTCCACCATTGATGATCACCTACACTGATTCCATGGCTTTCTTATTGTGAATAGTGTTGTGATGACATGAGTGCATATGCCTTTTTGGTGGACTGATTTGTTTTCCTTTGGTTATATACCCAATAATGGGACTTCTGGGTCAATATGCTCACTACCTAGGTAACAGGAACAATTGTATTCTAAACCTCAGTATCATGCAGTATATCAATGTAACAAATCTGCATATGTGCCTCCTGAATTAAAAATTAAAGTTGAATTAAAAAATTAGTTATAAGGTGACAGATTGCTTCTACTCCACGCATCTTACCACCATACCCATAAGACTCAAATAAAATAATAATAGTAGATCACAGTAAAAAGCAAGGTCATACACAGCTTTTCTCTGAGGAGCAGTATTGATGAAACCCTAATGTCAAGAAAGTAGACAGAAAAAAGCAAAGATACTAGAGAAGATTTACTGATAAACCAAGACAGATAATAAAATGAATCATATAAAATACTTAAAACTTGAGAATATAAATTCTCAAAACTGAGAAGGCAGAAAACAAGAGGCTTAAAGAAAAAAGACAAGCAACAAATAGAAAGCAGTTATTAAAATGTTATGTGTTAACCCATAGTCCTACTATATGGTGGTTCTTAGAAACTCAATTTAAATATAAACATACAGATTGGTTACAAGTAAAGAAATGAAAAATACATGATATGCTAACTCTAATGAAAATAAGATAGGAGTAACCATATATTAATTTTAGATAAAGTCACCTTCAGAACAAAGAAAATTATTAGGGATAGAGGGGGCATTACACAATGATAAAGATATCAATTCTCTAAGAAGACATAACAATCCTAAACGTGTATACCACACAGTAGTGTCAAAATATGTAAGGCAAAAACTGATGGAACTGAAAAGAGGAATAGATTCATTCCTTAATATAGTTAGAGATTTCAGCATCCCTCTTTCAGTAATTGATTTATCAAACAGGCAGAAAATCAGTGAAATACATATGACTGTACAGTAGTATTAATCAAATTGATGTAATTGATATTTGTAGAATACTACATCGAGGAGCAGCAAAAAAACCCACATTCTTCTCAAGCTCCTATGGAACACTCATGATGACAGCCTATACTGTGGACAACAACTTAACACCATATATTTGAAGAATAAAAATCACTGGAAATACATTCTCAGATTATAGCACAATATATTAGAAATCCATAACAGAAAGATAGCTGAAAAAATCCGAAAGAACATAATTCTAAATCACACATAGATCAAAGAAGAAGTATGTAGATATTTAAAAAATAGATCTAAATAAAAAATGAAGTTAAAACTTATCCAAATTTGTAGTATGCAGCAAAAGAAATGCTTATAAAGTTATGATGCTAAATACCTATGTCATCAAAGATAAATCTAAATTCAATAATCTAAGTTTATATCTTAGGAAAACTAGAGAATTTTTTATATTGTAAAACAGAGAATAGTATATTGTATTTGAAAACTAGAGAATAGAATATTATATTCTATTCTCTGACCAATCCTAAAGTAAGCAGTAGGAAAAAAGTAACAACTGCTTTTAAAATAAACTGTATTAAAATGTAGTTGGCTGGGCTTTTGATTTTGATTGTACTAAATCTAAATCTACAGAAAAAAATGAGAAAAATCAACATTTGAGTGATATTGAAGCTTTCTGTCTATGTACATGAACGATCTCTCCGTTTATTCAAGTTTTTTTATGGCTTTCTTCAGAGTTTTATAGTTTTGCACATACAAAGCAAACAGCTATTTTGTTAGATTTACACCTAAGCATTCCATTGGTTGGTAATATTGCAAATGTTTTTGTTTCTTTAAAATGAAATTCTTATTGTTTCTTGAAAACATATAAGAAAGCCAGTAACATTTGTGTATTATCCTTGTGTGCTGTGTTTTCTTATCCTTCCTTATTAGTTACAGGAATTTTATTTTGTTGCATTTACTAATCAAACAATCACTGCTAGTTCTTTCTTTTTAGAAGGTCATTAATTATTAAAATAATCTCACATGCACACACGTACACACACACACACATGCACGCACACACACACACATTCACACACACACTCAGATATTCTAATTTCCCTCGTGAGTTTGGGAGGTTTATATCATTCACAGAACTGATCCATTTCAACTAAGTTATAAATTCTATGAGTACAGAGTCCTTTATAGTATTTGTTTATTATCCTTTCAATGTCCATGAGTGGGTAGTAACTGACTCCTCTTACATTTTTATACTGGTAACTTGTTCTCTCTTTGTCTCTCTCTTCAGTTACTATGGCTACAATTTTATTTTTCAAATAACACTTGTTAATTTTATCTACTGTTTCCATTTTCAATTTCATTTCTGCTCTAATTTTTGTTATTTTTTTTCTGCTGCTTGCTTTAGGATTAGTCATAGAATAGAATACAGTAATTTCTCTGGTTTTCCTAAGGTATAAACTTAGATTATTAAACATAGAATTATCTTTGATGACATTACTATTATTCAACATCCTACTGGTGCAGTAAGACAAAATAATAGAATAAAAAAATAGGTAAAAGTTATAGAGATTCACAAGGAAGAATTCAAACTACCTGTGATGGTTTATGTTATGTGTCAGGTTGACTGGGCCAGAGGGTTCCCAGATATTTAGTTAATCATTATTCTAGGTGTGTTTGTTAGGATGTTTCTGAATAAGAGTAACATTTGCATGATAAACTGAGTAAAGCAGATTGCCCTCCTCAATGTGGGTGGGCCTTATCTAGTTTGTTGAATATGCAAATAGAATTAAAAGCTGAGTAAGAAAGAATTCCGTCTGTTGCCTGACTGCCTTCTAGCTAACAGTGATCTTTCTCTGCCTTCAAACTTGGATTCAGACTGGAATTTATATCATTGCCCTACTCAGACTCAAACTGGATCAATACCATTGGGTCTTCTGGGTCTGGACTTCTAAGGTCCATAATAATGTGAGCCAATTCCTTAGAATAATCTCTTTCTCTCTGTGTCTGTATCTATGTACATTATTCTAAAGAACCCTGAATAATACATCATCTTTGTTCTTCTATGACAGTGTCTTGTATATAGAAAATTTCTGTGAATCTAATAATAGTAATGAGCGAAGACATAATTTACCTTCTTTCATATCTTAAGAGGAAAGGATAGTTTCACATCATTAAGTATAATACTAACTCTAGGGTTTTTGTGGATATTCTTTATAAAGTTAAAAAAGTTGACCTCTATTCCTAGTTTGCTCATAGTTTTATTATGAATACATGCTGGTTTTGTCAAGTGTTTATTCAGCATTAATTGAAATGATTTTTAAGATTTTTTCTCTTTACTTTTTGATGTGAGTGTATTGATGTTTGAATTTTGAACAAGCTTGTATACCCAGAATAAATTCTGTTTTGTCAGTGTATATTCTTAAATGTTGTTGATTTTTTCTTGCTAATATTTTGTTGAGTGATCTTACACATATGTTTATTAAAGTATGTGTATACATATAAATTTATTTATACTCACAATGAAAAGAGCCCACAAGTGAGCATGAAGAAAATAATATGCTTATATTTTTTTATTTTGTTACATTTTTGTAAATGCAGTACCTCCGCTGATAGTCCTCTTCTGTCTTCTTATAAATTTCTGAATTATTCTATTTTCAATTTTAATAAGTGATCTTCATTTTACATGTGTTATCACATGTATTATACTTAATATTAAGTAGAAAATATTTGCAGGGAGTTAAAATTTACCTCTATTTTATATTTACCAAAAATCTGTTACTGAAAGTTAAGTCACTGTGACAAATACACTTTAAGAAAATTATAGATTTATTTAGGCCAAGAATTCTTAGTCCATTTACTCTGTACATACATGCTGTTAAGTGAGGCAAAGGCAAATAAGTACCATCAAAATATGCATATTGAGATTCTCCAATTATCTAGTACAAGAAATACCAATTGACCTAGCAATCCGATTACTGGGTACATATCCAAAGGATTATAAATCATTCTACTATAAAGACATATGCACATGTATGTTTATTGCAACATTGTTCACAATAGTGAAGACTATAACCAACCCAAATGCTCATCAATGATAGACTGGATAAAGAAAATATGGCACATATACACCACAGAATACCATGCAGCCGTAAAAAACGATGAGATCGTGTCCTTGCAGGGACTTGGATGAAGCTGGGAACCGTCATTCTCAGCAAACTAACACAAGAACAGAAAAACATATACTGCATATTCTCACTCATAAATGGGTGTTGAACAGTGAGAACACGTGGACACAGGGAGGAGAACATCACCCACTGGGGCCTGTCAGTTCGTGGAGGGGAAGGGGAGGGATAGCATTAGGAGAAATACCTAATGTAGATGATTAGGGTTGATGGGTGCAGCAAACCAACATACCTATATAACAAACCTGCACGTTCTGCACATGGATCCCAAAACTTAAAGTATAACTTTAAAAATAGAAAATAAAAAGCTCTTTTATGCTCACCACAAAATCAAGTGGAAATTACATGGAATTCCCGTAAGCTTCCAGTTCCCACGCACACATGCACAACCTCCCCCACTATCAATGTCTGTACCAGTGTTACATTTGTTACAGTTGATGACCCTACATTGACACATATTGTCACCCAAAGTCCATACTTTGTATTAGTGTTCAGTCTTGGTGTTGTATGTTCTATGGATTTGGACAGTTGTATAACAATCTGTGTCCACCATTATAGTACAATACAAAATAATCTTACTGTCCTGGATAGCTCTGTACTCTGCTTATTTGTCCTTTCTGCCCTACTAAATCCTGGCAAACCACTGATCCTTTTACTAGCTCCATAGTTTTATCTTTTCCAGAATGTCATTTAGTTGGTATAATACATCATATCACCTTTTCAGATGGGCTTCTTTCACTTTTTAATATGAGTTTATGTTTGTCCATGGCTTGGTAGCTCATTCCCCTTTAGGACTGAATAACATTCTGTTGTCTAAATGTATATTTACTTATCTGTTCACTAACTGAAGGACATCTTGGATGCTTCCAAGTTTTTGCAATTGTGAATAAAGTTGCATTCATGCGTGAGTTTTTATGTGAACAATTTTCACCTCATTTGGGTAAATACCAAGGAAAACAATTGCTGGATTATATGGAAAGAATACATTTAGCTTTACAAGAACCTGCCAAACTATCTTCCAAAGCAGTGTTACTATTTTGCATTTCCACCAGCAGTGAAGGGAGTTCCTGTTGCTCCACATCCTTAAGGACAGGAGTTCGAGACCAGCCTGGACAACATGGTGAAACCTCATCTCTACTAAAAACATAAAAATTTAGCTGGGCATGGTGGTGGGTTTATCCTTGTCAGTATTAGGTGTCAGTTTTTTAGATTTTGGTCATTCTAATAGGTGTATAGCAGTACCTTGGAGTTTTAATTTATGATGTTGAACATCTTTTCATATGTTTATTTTCCATCTTTATTTGTTGGTAATGTGTCTGTTCAGATCTTTTGCACACTGTTTATATTATGTTTCTGGTTTCTTTTTCCTTAAGACTTTTTTTGTAACAAACCTTTATTAGATTTATTTTTTGCAATTATTTGCTACCAGACTGTGGCTTATTTTCTCATTCTCTTGAACAAGCTATTTTTAAATGCAGAAAAACTGATTCAAAACTTTATTTTAAAACTTAGCATAGTCAACACAATTCTGAGGAAGAAAAACAAAGTTGCAAAATTCAACTAGATTAGAGATCTTACCCCAATAACTATTGTATCCAAAACAGCATGATTCTGGCAAAAGCAATAGACACATAGGTAAATGGGACAGAGTAGAAAGCCCAAAAATGGGCAATACAAATATTATCAACTGGTCTCCAACAAAGGAGTAAGTTAATTTAATGGAGAATGTATTCGTATTTTCAACAAATGGTGTTGGAACAACTTGATGTTCAATGGCAAAAGAAAAAAAGAATTTAGACACAAACCTTGCATTTTTTTTACAAAAGTTCCTCAAAGTGGATTAAAGACCAAAATGTAAAAGAAAAAACTCTAATACTTCTTGACAAAACTCTAATACTTCTTAAAGCATACATAAGAGAAAATATGCATGACCTTGGTTTGTTTGATAAGATTTTAGATATGATCTGAAACCATGCTCCAGAAAAGACAAAAGGATATGATTTGCTTTATTAAAATTAAAATGTTCTACCTTGTGAAAATTACTATCAAGAGAATGTGAATTATAAGCCACACATCGATAGAAAATATTTGCAAAGTACATTTCTGCTATGGACTTGTATCTATAATATGGAACAGACATTTACAACTCAATCATAAGAAAACAAACACATTTGTAAATGGACACAAGATCTAAATAGACACCTCACCAAAGATTATATAGAGATGCCAAATAAGAATATAAAATGAAGTTCAACATGGCTTGTCAATAGACAATTGAAAATTAAATCGGCAATGAAATACCATCTATATACCTCTAAGAATGACAAAAACCCCAGAAATGGACACCACCAATTGCTGGCAAGATTGCAGAGCAATAGGAATTGTATATGAGACCTAAATGAATTAAAATGACATGGTATTTTGAGAGTCAGTCATTTAAACTGATTATGACATTAATGTTTACTTTTTAAATAAATGTTTAAAATGAAGTACTTTAACATATGTAATTATAAAAATTATTTGTATTTTCTTCTTATTTATTTGCACTAATCTTATAGCTATAGGTTATGGGAATTGACAGAATATTGGAATTTATTATTTTATTGTGATTGTGTAAGTATAATTGTTTTGGTTTGTAAAATGTGCCTTATAAAAAACTGTTCCCCAAATAAAGGTTTTCCTTCATGTTAACAATATTTGAAGAAGCATATATTTACAAATCATTTTGTTAATATAAATATAAGCCTGAGAGTTGAATTTCCTTTTTAGCCTAGTTGTGTGACATTCTTCACTAAATTGCAAATAATTTATGTGAAAAGATTTGAAGAGTTATTGAAGAGTGATGACAGTCTTCTAGTTAGTCTGTCTATAGTTACACATTATAACAAACTTTACAGCATAAGAAATTTATTATAGTTTTTTTTTTTCCTCAAAGGCCATAGATCAAACTGTTTCTTATTTTAAGAATATGGTAAAGAAACGTAGGCCATTTTGCTCCTGCAAGTGCTCACTTTAAAGTATAATTGAGTATGATAATAGTATGATTAAAGAGTTCCTCCTATATGAAAACTTTAATCTCGAGTCTAAGAGATTTCCCCATTAGTGTCACTAACATAAACAAAACCTCTTTGATGTGTCTTCCTGGTTGTCTCCTGATTTCCTTCTGTAACGAACAGTCCCAACCTGCTCCCCGATCACCTCACACACTCCTGGCAAGCAATTTCTTTTTATCTCAGTGCCTTTCTATGAGTTCTGTCTCCTTAGAATTACTGTATTGATCGGATTTGATAAAATGTATTTGAAACTTTCAGTGATTTGCTTTTGATCTTCCTTTTATTTAGGTAACTGTAATTCTTTGTAGAAATTGAGAACAGTGATAACTTGGAGAATATAAATTACCAGGATATCCGAAACATGAATTTTAACCAGATCTTTCCATGTCTCAATCAGTAATTTGTAAACTTTCTATTCTGTCCTGTATTGTGGCAAAGTCTATATCCTTTTAATGTAAATTTCTCCAGATACTGAGGAAAATGCTGAGAAGCTATAAAATGTCCAACAGTGAAGAATAATAGAGAAAATCTTTCATTCAAAGGCTTGACTGAAAAAATTGAGCTCCTAAAATTATTACCTTCACCAACTCTGAAAATTTCCCTGATGCAAAATACGGTCCTCCTTTTCACTTTTTATACTCCCTATGATGTCAAATAAATAATAATGGGTTTTTCATTTGTCTATGCATTCCATTTTTCCTTTTGCCAAACAGTTTGTAAGTTCTATAAAATATGTATAATGAAAATGACAAAAATTCTGGAGAATTAATGATTAAGTGCTTAATTTTAATTCTTTTCAGTAATTGTAATATTTTCTTATTATCAACATCACCCATTTTAATTCATAAGTCTTGCAACTTGGAGATGTTGTTTCTATTACAATGCACTGCTTCTGTTATTTACTTTTATTTATTGCACGTGTCATACTTTACCATAAATACATTAAAAATCTTAGAATCCTTTTGTTTGCTTTGGTGAGTTACCCAAATCTCTACTGTGAATAATTAATACATATTGATAACCATTTACTAGAATATATCCCTCATTTTTTATGAGTCTGTTTTATTTTGTGATATTCCAAAGGCTAAGAAAATGAATATAGAATGTAATTTCAGGTGTTAAGTACTGTCTGGAAAAGAAAGACAGTCTAAATAAATGAAGAGTGAAGGACAATTTTAGTAAGGGTTAGAGAAAACACATTTCTGAGGACATCCCATTATAGTGTGGCCTGATAAAAGAGTATACGCTTCTAGAATAGGCACAATTATGATTTGTTCATGGATAGCAGGACCTTTGTTGCTAGTGTAGATGAAGAGCACAGTGAACAGAGATGCCTTCAGAAAGAGAAGCACATGCCAGGGCATTTAGCTCTGTTTCCAAGAGACATGGTGAATTCATAGAACCCATTGGACCAAAACCATGGGAAAAAAATTCCAGAAATCAGTTCGCAATTCTCACACTGTACCAAGGATAGTGGTTGATGCATACACAGAATTTTATAAATTACAAGTTTAGGCCTTAAATACATTAATAAATATACGTAAAAGAAGGATAATTCTTAAGAATAATTTCACGCAATCCCCCACCCCACCAAACTGCACGCTTTTTTTTTAATTTTTAGTTTTTATTTTTACAAGTGAGGAGAATAAAGCTCCTGAGCTTTCTTTTAATTACTTGTAGGTCCCCAAATTCGGTACACTTTTTGATTTTTAAGGACCACAGACTCAAGTGGAAATTTATAGTTGGAAAATTTGTTTTAGGTCCTAAATTTATATGATTCTACGCTCCTAAAACATTCCACAATTCTGTAGATAATCAATTTTTATATTCATTTATATTCTTTCACTAATGTATTATACATATCTTCAGATTTTTCTCCTACCAATACATTCCAGGCATTGAATTTTAATTGCCTATTTTAAACATATTTTGTGGAAGTTTCAGTGGTTAGAACAGAATGAAAAAGTTGAATTCTAGATTTATAATTGTGCTTTGTATCTAAAATATGCTTTTTATATTTTAGGTCTCTGAGGACTTTTTCTTAACATATAACAATGCAGAATTTAAGAATGTAAAGAATTTGACTGAAAATTGAAAATAGGTTCTACATCTGTGATGCCATATTGTAGAAGCATGTATGGATTTTTTTTTACCATTAGGGAAATGGAGTCCTCTCAGAACTTCTGATTCCCTTGCCCTGCTCTGCGTTTTTCATGGAACTCATTATGTTCATACAGTACAATACTGTACATCTACTTAAAATGTGTATAGTGTGTCACTTCCCTAAGATAATACAAGCTCTGCAAGGGGAGATGATTTTGTCTGTTTTATTCCGTGATGGACACCCATTGACAAGAAGAGGGCCTGGCACAGAGTGGTTGCTTAGTAGATATTTGGTACAATGAAAAAAAATGCAAATATCCATGAAATTATTGCTTGAGTTTTCAAATAATAATGAAAAAAGGCAAACTGTAGAGATTAATAAGTTGATGTATGAAAATATTAATTATAAATTACACAGGCTTTTTTCTTTCTACTGAGTAATTGGTAATGAATTCCACATTTTGGTAGAATTCAAACAAAACATTTGATATAATTTTAATTTATTGAAGTGGATATTTTTTAATTGTCTGAAACTGCTACATAGTCACTCTTCAATGGATGATTGATACCAATCTTTTATAAAATATTTCATATAAGAGAGGTAAAACAATGTGTAGATGATGTTAAGATAATGAAACAATACCAATGTAAGCAACATCAGATTAAGAAGTAAAACATGGTGAAAACTTTTAAATCTCTTTTTGCAATTCAGTTGTTCTGCCTTACACAAGGGTGATTGATACCTGTTCTGAATTTTGTTCTTATTCTCTTTCTTTTCATTGTAGTTTACTGCATAAATATACTCCCATTTATATATTGTTTTTCTATAAATGTCATTGAGTTGGATGCATTGTTTCATGTTTTCACACAGCATTGTTTTTGGTATATACATTGATATATGTGTGTATATATTTGCATGCATATATATATCTATATATGCATGTGTGTATATATACAATTGCATTTTTTACATTGATGTATAATGTTTCAGTGAATGGATACTACACATCATTACACTGTAGTATAGAATAATGTACATCCTAGTGATATATTTATTCACTGAAATTATATATGCCCAATGGAAATGGCAGCCCTTGTAAGTGTAGATATGTTCTTCTCCCATTGGTGGACACATTTGGATTGGTTCTGTTTTTCTGCTCCTACAAACAGTGCTTTTGGGAACAACTTATTTAGAGTCTACCTCTAAGAGCAGAACTACTGTGTGGTGGAGTGTGTGTATA
>PVKP010037224.1:0-21822 GCA_004027715.1 Plecturocebus donacophilus | reverse complement strand
ACGCACCCCAGGAACCCGGGAGGTGATACACACCAGGAGAGTGCGGCATCTCGCATGTGAGCATTTTAAGAAATAAGCAGGCTAGGCACAGCGGCTAAGGCCTGTAATCCCAGCACTTTGAGAGGTTGAAGCAGGCAGATAACTGGAGACCAAAAGTTTCAGACCAGCCTGGCCAACATGGTGAAACCCTGCCTCTACTAAAAATACAAAAATTAGCCAGGCGTGGTGACACGCACCTGTAGTCAGCTACTCAAGAGGCTGAGGCACAAGAATCACTTGAACCAGGGAGGCAGAGGTTGCAGTGAGCCAAGATCGCGCCACTACACTCCAGCTTGGGCAACAGAGTGAGACTTTGTTTCACAAAAAAAAGGATCAACTGTCAGAAGTCAAGTAACAGTAAATATGAAAAAAAAAGTCAAATACTTTATTAATAAGAAGTAGCTGTTGGACTTTGTAAGAGAAGGTCAGTAATATGGTGGGTGCAAGGGTCACACTGCAGTGGGTTGTAGATACAGCAGCGAGTGAACCTATGGAGTCAGCACATACAGAAACCCCTTCAAAGAAACCTGGCACTGAAGCAAAAGTCAAGAGAGGAAAACATTTAAACATGATTGAGCATGTTCAATTGTTGCTGAAAAGGAGCCAGGAGATAGGGAAAGGTTGAAGGTGGTGAGAGAGAGGCAGATAAGGCTGTGGAACAAGTGTGGCGTTTGAGAAGGCACGAGAGCGCAGGAGTGAACGCAGCTGCACTGGAGGAAGGCTCCCCAGGGGTGTGCTGAGCTTACTAGACACCCACCCAGAGGATAATTTCTAACACACAAACCCCACTCTATGACAACATTATCTTCAGAAATGATCATGAAGAAAATTCCATCAAGTAAATGCAGAAAGTGACATTTTTCTGTTTTTGAACTCTCTACATATAATTATGTGAGTAAAAAAATTAATAGAAAATCACAAGCTGGGCATGGTGGTGTGTGCCTGTAGTCCCAGCTACACAGGAGGCTGAGGCAGGAGAATCCCTAGAGCCAAGGAGTTTGCGGCTATAGTGAACTATGATCATGCCACTACACTCCAGTGTGACACAGAAAGACCATATCTCTTAAAAAAAAAAACTACAATATAAAAAAGAAAATAATAATGCATTAATAGTTTTGTGTTACAGGAAAAAGATAAAACGTAGGGAGTAATACTAAATCATGCCGCCGATGTGCACATGTTCTTGAGTCATTAGTTTTTTTTTGAGACAGAGTTTCGCTTTTGTTGCCAGGCTGGAGAGCAACGGCACCCTTGTGATCTCGGCTCACGACAACCTCTGCCTCCTGGGTTCAAGCAATTCTCCCGCCTCAGCCTCCAGAGAAGCTGGGATTACAGGCATGCACCATCATGCCCGGCTAATTTTTTGTATTTTTAGTAGAGACAGGATTTCTCCATGTTAGTCAGACTAGTCTTGATCTCCCGACCTCAGGTGATCCGCCCACCTCGGCCTCCCAGAGTGCTGGGATTACAAGTGTGAGCCATTGCGGCAGAGCTATTAGTTTTAAATAACAATAACAAATGTTGCTATAAAACAACTTTATTCAAATTCAATAAAATATTTCAAGTATGAACTAAATTTTTTTCTTTCCAAACAAAATATCACAACTCTCAGTTCACACTCTTTGTTTAAAATCTTAAGCACAATATATATTCCAGGTGGTCACATAAACGACGACAGAATTGAAATAACTCAAGTTCTCTTTCTCCATTTTTACAGTCTCCGTGCTTTCATTGTTTATTTTGTATCTAGTGCACAAAAGCAGAAATAGGTTGGGCACGGTGGCTCACGACTGTAATCTCAGCAATTTGGGAGGCCAGGGCGGGTGGATCACCTGATGTCAGGAGTTCAACACTAGCCTGGCCAACATGGTGAAACCCCATCCCTACTAAAAATACAAAAATTAGCTGGGCGTGGTGGTGGGCGCCTGTAATCCCAGCTATTCGGGAGGCTGAGGCCGGAGAATCACTTGAACCTGGGAGGTGGAGGTTGCAGTGAGCTGGCATCATGCCACTGCAGTCCAGCCTGGCAAGAGAATAAAACTCCATCGAAAAAAAAAAGAAAAAAGAAAAGAAAGGCAGAAATATAGTAATACAGGGAGCAGATATAGGAACTTCACCCAGAGTGAACTAAAACAATTCCATTAGAAACTTCAGCTGAGGCTGGGTTTACCGGAGCCAACTACGTAACAGAGTTCTCTGAATTACCTTCCATGTAGAATGCAATGTTTATTAAAGGTGGAATAATAAAAAAAAAAAGTGCCAATTTCAAGCTGACACACTGATTTAATCCATTTATGTGGCTACAAAAGAATACCTGAGGCTGGGTAGTATACAAAGAAAAGAGGTTTATTTGACTAACAGTTCTCAGCCTGCACAGGCAGCATGGTGCCAGTATCTGCTTCGGGTGAGGGCCGTAGGCTGCTTCCATTCATGGGGAAGGTGGAGGTGAAGCTGAGATCTGCTGTATAGTGATCACATGGTGAGAGAGGAAGTGAGAAAGAGAAGGTGGGGGAGGGGAGAAGGTACTGGGCTCTTTTTAAGAGCCAGCTCTTAATGGAGCTATAGAGTGAGAACTCACTCACCCCTCCACCCCACCCAATTAATCTATTCATGAGAGATCTGTTCTAATGATTCAAGCATCTCCCAGTAGGCCCCACCTTGAACCCCAAATTTCAGCATGAGATTTGAAGGGGTCAAACATCCAAACCATAGCACACATGTATGAAGACGGTAACCACTGCCATTATGCAGAATTGACCAGCAAAAGGCTGTTTTCAGGCAGTAGTGACGGCAGTGGCTGCTGTCATCATGCTGGCTGCAGCAGGGATGCACCATGGGACCTGCAGACTCCATGCAACTGGTAGGAGCTACAACCTCCTGGGTGGGGCTACAGCTGCCCAAACTGTGGCTGTGGATGGGAGACTCCTTGTACTCTTGGAGGGGGACAGGAGCAGGCAGCATCTGCCTTCTTGGGTGCAGCTGCAACCACCCAACCTGTGGCTGCAGACCTGGGCCTCCCACTTCACAGAGCAAGCAGGAGGCAAGGAAAAGCAGGAATCTGGACCCTTCCAAGTTGGCAGGCAGGAGCTCTGCTGGTGCAGCTGTGGCTGCCCTCCCAGGCTCAGGACCTAGGCATCTCTGCAGCCTGCACCCTCAGGGGACTGGGATGTCCCCTCCCCCAACCCTGCTCCCCTTGGGGGCATGGGATGCTCCCATTGGCCCCATCCCATCCCTGCAGGCTCCGGGGTTTCTGCTCTCCCTGCCTGGCCTCTCTCTGCTCCTGGTGCCGGCTCTGATCTCCTAGCACCAGGGTTGGGGCCCAGCTCTGGGGTCATGCATAGCAGCAGCAGGAAGATTAATTCCTGGGCCAAAGAGGGTGGGTCCCCAGTAAGGCTCCACCTTCAGTCCAGGGAGGGCCTGAAGGCTGAGGTCAGGCTGCCAGTCCCTTGGACCAGAATGGGGACTTGTGGTGCCTTTTCCAGGGCTGCCCATGGCTGTCTGTGGACCAATTGGCATGCACCTCCTCCCTTCTGAGGTCCATAAAAGCCTAGGCTCAGCTGGAGCAAAGCAGAGGTCAGCCAGAGAACTAAGAGGGCAGAGAGAGGATGGGACGACCCGCTGTACAGAGGAGCACTCTCTCTCTCTGCTGGTAGCTGGAGACGATGGAATGACTAGCTCCACAGAGGATGACTCCCTTTTCTGAGAGCTGCAGAGACTGCTGGAGGAGAGGACTACCCTCTCTGCTGAGAGCTTTGGCGACCTGCAGAAATGTCCAAATCATCTGTCTGCAGAGAGGAGCTCTTCTCTCCAGGGCCTCCTCTCTAAGACAGCTGAACACTCCATGGGATGACCTGCCTACAGAGAGGAGCTACCCACTCCCTCTCCTCTGAGCTGTTCTAACACTAAATAAAACTCTCATTCACTTTTCATTTGTCTGCCTACCTCATTCTGGATGCACCATACCCACAGACGTCTCTGGCCAGAAAAATTAACATCCTGTAACAGTATCTTACTTATCCACTATGCTTTAGTATGCCAAGCAATGGTTTTTATGATGGTTTTATTATGGCAATGGTTAAGAGCAGATAAATCAATGAGTTTTGTTTAAAAATCTCCACGGACATCACACACCTAATTGCCTGCACCTGGAGCAAACTGCTCCAACCCCTCTTCCCCTCAGTAGGCCACTCAAGTTTCAGCTGTGGCAGAAAAAAAAGCCTAAAGGAAGCTAGCAAGAGCAAACTTGGCCTGGAGGTAGGAGCAAGGTCAACCATCAAGAATGAGGGGAAACTGGTTCTAGATCAGGACTGCAGCTAAGCCTACATTTGTTAGAGCCCCCACAGACTGCAAGAAGGATCCATGTGGGATTATATTGCAAGGATGCACAGGGCTCAGAAATAGGATAGACACCTTCAGCAGCTGACCAGTCACTGTGTGCCCTTCTACTTCTAAAACTGAGGTTAATAAGAGACCTCAGAAAATTGAATGACCTTAGTTTGGGAACGCTCCCTTTTGGAGCCCCAAAATCCTTTTGGAGGCCCCATAAGCATTTGTACTCGAGAAAAGAAAGTCTGATGAAAGGGGTCAGCCAATATTCACTGCAACAAGCATCTGTATTGGGTGCAGTTCCCCATAGACCTCTCTAAGTGGGAGGAAATCCCTTTGAGCTGGGCTGCCTTGACTCCTGACTGGGGCAGTACGGTTGGCTTATAGCAAGCAGCGCAAACCATAAGTGTTTTACCTAGAGAGCTTAGTAGTTAGGACTATAGGCTTGCCAAGAACAGAGAGTGCAATGGAGTGCTCTTAAATTTGGTAGAAATGGCTTGAAATGGCTGCTGTGGAGAGAGGGAGAAAGAACCAGGAACTACAGGATTAAGGGCCCAGGGAGTGTTGAAGACCACAACAAAAGAAACACTTTATCAGGGCTGAGTAACCTGATTAAAAAAAATAATAATAATAAAAAGAAACACTTTACACAAAACAAATTTAACAGTTTACTTCAGCAAAGAACAATCTGCACATTTGGCAGTAGAACCAGAAGTTCAGAGAATTCAGTTCTGCAACCTGGGTAGTGTTTATAGGAAAAGGCTGAAGAGGCCAGGAGCCGTGGTTCACACCTGTAATCTCAGCAATTTGGGAGGCCGAGGAGGGGAGACCACTTCAGGCCAGGAGATGGAGACCAGCCTGGCCAACATGGTGAAAACCTGTCTCTACTAAAAACACAAAAATTAGTCAGGCGTGGTGACTCATGCCTGTAATCCCAGCTACTACTTAACAGGCTGAGATGGGAGAATCCTTGAACCCAGGAGATGGAGGTTGCAGTGAGCCAAGATTGTGCCATTGCACTTCAGCCTGGGCATCAGAGTGAGACTGTCAAATAAATAAATAGCCAACGATAGCAGAAACAAAGAACAGAGACTGGCTGTTTCATAGCTACTTCCCTTGTAAAGATTAGAGCAGAGGGGACTTTGGCCTATTTGGGGATTTGGATCTCCTGATTTCTTGGAAGGTCAAGCAAACCACTTGATTTTGTCTTGGTGGCGTGGAATTATTTTATTTTTGAGAAAGAGTCTTGCTCTGTCATTCAGGCTGGAATGCAGTGGTGCCATCTCCACTCATGCAGCCTCAGCTTCCAGAACTCAAGGGATCCTCCCATTTCAGCCTCCTGCATAGCTGGGACAGCAGGTGTGCACCATTATGGCTGGGTAATTTTTAAATTTCTTGTAGAGACAGACTCTCTCTGTGTCACCCCCTCTGGTCTCAAACTCCTGGGCTTAAGCAATCCTGTCACCTTTGCTTCCCAAAGTGCTAGGGTTACAGGCCTGAGCTACAGCGCCTGGCCAGCGTGGCCTGGGATTTTAACGTAAGTGACTCCATTTTGGTTTGATCTGCTGGGGCCTAGTGAATGAGCTCAGTCTAAACCAATGGGCTCCTATAAATTTGATTTAACAACCACAAGTTGCTTTAACTATAGCTTAGAGTAATTTTTTTCCACTATGGCTTCAGTGGGGAGGGAAGGCAAATTGTCACTACTCTCTAAATCAGGAAGTGGCCATCTCCACTTCCTTTGAGGTTCTAGAAGGAAGCTTGCAAGATACACGGCATGTAAGATATCATAGCAGGTACCCCTTTATTTTCAAGTGGGTTACTGTAAGTGCCTCTTTAGGGATCCTGGATAAGCTATCCTGCAGCACAACATTTAGGCTCAGGACATAAGTGGAGTCTTTCTGCCGAGCAGAATTGAAGATTCCTGAAGATTTAGAGAAATAGAGGAGGGAAGCCACCTGCTGTCCCAGGAGAAGTAAAAGATAAAAGTGCACTTTAGTGACCTCTCCCTGCAGCAGAAGTGTGCCATTCACTATTTTAGAATCTAATCAGATTAACAGCACCTCTTCTAGGACAGGAGCAAAGATGGAGATTGGAAAAGAGAGTTTCTCCTGTTCCTTCTTCAGCCTACTGTGAGGGAAAGCGCTCTTAAATACATTTGAATTTTTAAAAAATAAACAGGAAGAGCAGTATTCTCTGCTGTTTTGATGGAGTTAGCATAAACGCTAAGAGATAACAATTAGCAAGGAAAATAACCATTTATTTTTCATCTTTTTTGTAAAGCAATATTTAGTAATCTGCAGTTTTAGCAAAGAAAAAAATTGAAACCCAATAAATGATACATAAGAGTATCAAATAATAATGCAGATATTTGCAAAATGAATTTAAGCATCTAGAACTAGACAAAACGCAGCCCTACGTCAGAGGCGTTCGAACCACAGCATCTCCATCTTGAATAGCAGCTGGGTAAAATAAGGCTGAGACCTACCAGGCTGCATTCCGGAAGGTTAGGCATTCTAAGTCTCAGGATGAGATAGGACATCAGCACAAGATACAGGTCACAAAGATCTTGGTGATAAAACAGCATATGGTCAAGAAGTGGGCTAAAATCCACCAAAACCAAGATGGTGATGAGAGTGACCTCTGGTCATCCTCGTTGCTCATTATAAGCTAATTATAATGCATTAGCATGCTAAAAGACACTCCCACCAGCACCATAACAGTTTACAAATGCCATGGCAACATGAGGAAGTTACCTATTTGGTCTACAAAGGGGAGGAAACCTCAGCTCCAGGAATTGCCCACCCCTTTGCTGGAAGATTCATAAATTATCCACCCCTTGTTTAGCAAATAGTCAAGAGATCCTAAAAGTATAATTAGTCAAGCAGCTCACGCTGTTGCTCTGTCTATGCAGGAGCCATCCTTTTATTCCTTTACTTAACAAACTTGCTTTCACTTTACTGTATTGACTCGCCCCAAATTCTTTCTTGCATGAGGTCCAAGAACCCTCTCTTGGGGTCTGGATCAGGGACCCCATTTCTGGTAACACCTAGAATACTAAAGAAATAGGTATATGTGCTCTGAGTCACTGTAATTACTTTGAGAAATTATAGGACACATAAAGAGAAACCAAAAGACTAGGGGGGGGAAACTCAAACATGTTTAAATAGAGGAGAAAAGCTTAATCAAATTGGAATTAGTAAGCTTGGAATTGGCTACTGGTAAACAGTGAACAAACACCATTGTATAAGCACTTTGCAAGGACTCATGTAAGATGAGATGATAATAGAAGCCATCCTATATGTTCTCTGAGCAAACCCTTTCAATCGAGTCTCTCTCTCTTTTTTTTTTTTTTTTAAGGGTGCAGAGGCACAATTATGGTGGTAAATCAATGAACTACAACAGAAATAATTCCAGGAAAACATGAGCAAAACTTATCATGTTGTCCTTGGAGATAAGATGAAGAAATGTGATAGGTGACCTAGCAGTCTGAACAATCTAAACAGGGTTAATGAATGAATATATCAGGGATAACTTGACCAAGAGTCTCTATGGCATCTCACAAAGCTCTGCCTTATCACTATCCTGTTTGGCAACATTATCGGTAATTTATATGCTGGCACCGATACATGCTTATCAGATTTAAAGACCACCCAAAACTAGGAGAGATGGCTAACATAATGGCTTCACTAAACATTCACAATTATCTCCACAGGATGGACTCTGAATCTCAAATGTCAACAGGTTGACATTTTGACTAGAATAAATGTAATAGATATTTTTACATTAAAACAAGTTTTTGCTTTGTTGTTGTTTTTTGACAAAACCAGAAAGGTGGTGACCAGGCTTGGTTGCAACTTATAAAACAAAAAACTTAGTTTCTTTTCGAAATGAAGATGAAGTATAGAATGGAACAAAATTAAAGTTTTGATTGATTATGCATTAAAATGAACAAGTTCTATGATGCAGCTATTGAAAAAGTTAATACTGCTTTGGACAAATTGTTAGAAACAATAGTAATCATTTATTGAGAGGGAGATATGAACACTGGCTCTGGAGCTAGACCGGTTGGGTGATATTGTCATCTCTTTGTGACCACATTCCTTCATTTTTAAAGTGGGGGTGATAATGGTTTGGCTCTGTCTCCACCCAAATCTCATCTTGAATTCCCACATCTTGTGGGGGGTACCCAGTGGGAGGTGATTGAATCACGGTGGCAGGTCTTTCTCGTGCTGTTCTTGTGATAGTGAGTGGGTCCCATGAGATCTGACAGTATTATAACAGGGAGTTTCCCTGCACAAGCCCGCTTCTCTTGTCTGCCACCATGTAAGATGTGCCTTTCACCTTCTGCCACAATTATGAGGCCTCCCCAGCCATGTAGAACTGTAAGTCCAATAAACTTCTTTCTTTTATAAACTGCCCAGTCAAACAGATCAATACAGGGGGGTAAGAATAATACCTACTTAACAGGGTTCTTTTGAATAACTCAATGACATAATACATATAAAAATTTAGAACAGCGCTCAATAAATGTTAGCTGTTATTGTATTGTTCCAGACACTTTACACACATTTGCATGTGTATGTATGTGGCTTTCTATTTAATTATATGTATTCATTGCAAAGTAATACATATATTAAAACAATACTAAAAGGTATACACTGAAAATTTCTCCCTTAATTATCAGTCCTTCTCCTGAGAGATTAAATTAAAATGCACCTTCATTTTTATGTACAAACGGGTACACAGAATGCACAATGGTCTGCGCCTTTTCCTCTCTACATGTTGTGTATCTTGTAGACAATTCCCTATCAGTATATGTAGATCTACTGCATTCTTTGGTTTTGTTTTGTTTCCCTCTGGAGACATGGGATGTCACTATGTTGCTCAGGCTGGTCTCCAATTGCTGGGCACAAGTGATCCTCCTGCGTCAGCCGTACAAGTAGCTGGGACTACAGGTGTACACCGTTACACCTGGCCTATTCCATTCTTTTCCAAGTTGTATAGCATTCCACTGTGTAGATGTGCCATAATTTATTTACCAGGTCCTCAAACCACAGTTATTAAAGTTTGTATTCAGTCTTTTTTTTTCCACACGCAATGCTGCTATGAACTTCCTTGTAGCTCAGATACTGGAGTCAGATTGTCTGGGTTTAAATACCTGTGCTGTCACTTATTAACTGTGAGCCTGGGTAAATGTCTGAACTTTACTAACCTTGACTTCCTTAAGTGTAAAATAGGGATGTTAATAGTGCCAAACTCATAGGCTTCTTGTGAGGATTAAATGTAGAGTGACTTGTTTGATGCTTCTACACAGTAAGGTCTCAACAAATATAAAATACTCCCCATTTCAACTTTCCAACTTAATATACTTTTGAGTTTGTAGGGTGAATTCTTAGAAGTACAGCTGCTGATTCGAGTGTGTTCATTTAAAAATGGCAAATAGGCCAGGTGTGGTGGCTCACACCTGTAATTCCAGCACTTTAGGCGGCCAAGGTGGGCAGATCACAAGGTCAGGTGATCGAAACCATCCTGGCCAACACGGTGAAACCCTGTCTCTACCAAAAATACAAACATTAGCTGGGCATGGTGGTGTATGCGGGTAGTCCCAGCTACTTGGGAGGCTGAGGCAGGAGAATCGATTGAACCTGGGAGGCATTGGTTGCAGTGAGCTGTGATAGCGCCACTGCACTCCAGTCTGGCGACAGAGCAAGACTCCATCTCAAAAAAATAAAATAAAATAAAATAAAATAAAAATAAATAAAACTTGCAGATAATATTAAACTGTCCTCTGTGTTGGATCATGTTTGCCTCTCTAGATACACACTCTACCTTGTCCTGACCCTGCTCTATACCCCAGGAGGCTGTAAATCTCTAGCACCCAGTGTCTATTCAGGACCTCTATAAGAGATAGGCAGGCAGATGGAAGGAGCCCCAGGCCTCTATTTGGCACTGGCTACATTCCCTTACCTTAATCCAGCTCCCATTAAGCAGCTCCTCCTCCGTGGCTACTAAGTCCACCATGTTTCTTTTTAAAAAAAAAAATATTTTTAATTTTTAATAAGACACGGTCTCTCTCAGTTGCCCAGGCTAGAGTGCAGTGGTGAGATCTCGGCTCACTGTAGCCTTGATCTGGGCTCAGGTGATCCTCCTGCTCAGCCTCCAGAGTATTTGGGACCACAGGCATCTGCCACCATTGTTAAAAAAATTATTTGTACAGACAGTCTCCCTGTTTCCCAGGCTGGTCTCGAACACCTAGACTCAACAGTCCTCTTCCTTGGCCTGCCAAAGTGTTGGGATTACAGGCATGAGCCACTGAACCTGGTCCGCACCATGTTTCAAGAAAAGCTGTCTCCCCTTGCCCTGTCAGTCAGATCAGGTAGAACTGTTCCCTGCAGTTACTTGTCCCTGGGTCTTTCACCAGCCCTTGCAGGTTCCCCTAACCCTGAGCAGATCTCTATAAATAATCCTTTTGTTAAACTTCCTTCAGTTACCCTTTCAAGATGCCATCTCACTGGTACACTATCCAATTCACACTCCCACTAATTCACTATGGGAATATTTGTTTTCCCATACTCTTGCTGATATTGGCATGTTAAGTGTTTTAAAGATTTTATATAAAATACTCCTTTAATTTTTTATTTTTTCTGGGCACGAGTGCCATTATTTTTTACCACAGGTAGTGTTTCCTTTTAAATTTCAGTTGCTTAAAGGCCTTTGCATCAGTATAGAGACTTATAACTTCTTCAATATTGTATTAGTTCAATTAAAAATATCAGAAAATTGAACCAAAATAATAGGAAAAACTATTGAAGATATTAAAAATTTTACCCCAATAAAATTTTTTAGGTGTGATGACTTGTGGCTGTGTTTTTTAAAGAAGAAAATCCCCTATCTTTAGAGATATCCTCTAAAATAATTACAAGCAAAATGGTATAATATATTAGATTTACTTCAAAATATTCGAGAAAAACAGACAATAGAGTGTGGGGAATGCATGGAAGAAGACTGGGAAAATGGAGGTAATTGTTGAAAGTAGGTGATACATATGTGGCATGTTATTATACCCACTCTTTCCCATTCTGTAACCATTCATTGGCTCCACCCTTATGTGCTAAAAGTCCCAAAATAAGAAATAAACCAAGAAAAAAACCAATAGCAACAATAAACAAAGAAATAAAGACAACTGAAATTCCAAGTTGAGAAGAAGGCCAGCCAGTGAGATCCCCAGGTAAGGCAGCTGCTCCAGCACTGCCCAGCCAGGATGATCAGGGTGACTGTTACCTTCAACCACCACAGAAAGCCACAGCTCTCCAAGTTCTACCAGATTTACAGTGAAGACACACAACAGCAAATCATCAGGGAGACTTTTTACTTGGTATCTAAGAGAGACGAAAATGTTTGTAAGTTTCTAGAACGAAGATTATTAATTGGAGGATATGACAACAAACTGATTTCTAGATCTCACAAAATGTCATATTTTGTCTTCTGTGTGGGTTCTTCAGAAAATAAACTTGGTATTTTAGATCTAATTTGAGTATTTGTGGAAACATTAGGCAAGTGTTTCTGAAATCATCTGTGAACTGTAAACTGGATTTCATTTTCTATGTGGCTCACATTATTCTTATAGAAATGATATTGGGAGAATGGTACTAGAGACTGTATTACTCTGTTTTCACATTGCTATAAAGACATACCCAAGACTGGGTAATTAATTCATAAAGAAATTAACTGACAGTTCTGTATGGTGACGAGGCCTTGGGAAACTTACAATCATGATGTAAGGGGAAGCAGCCATGTCTTACACGGTGGCAGGAGACAGCAAAGAGGGAGGTGGGAAGAGTCTCTTATAAAACCGTCAGATCTCATGAGAACTCACTCACTATCTTGGGGTGAGCAGCATGGGGGAAACTCCCCCATTATCCAATCACCTTCCTCCCTTGACATGTGGGGATTACAAGTCCCTGCCTTGACCTGTGGGGATTATAATTTGTGGTGAGATTTGGGTAGGAACACAGAACCAAACCATATCAGAGACCAACAAGAATAAGATTGTTACACAAATTAATGCAAAAAATTAGCTGACGAAACCAGAGGTTGGCTTTGTAGGAACCCAGCAGCCCAGGCTGTATCAGCTATATAAAATATGAATCTTCCTGAGATTCCAAGAATCATTAACACTGATGATATGGGTATAAAAATGCCAAACCTGCCTTCTTTTAGATAATTTTCTTTTCTTTTCTTTCTTTTTTTTTGAGATGGAGTCTCACACTGTTGCCAGGGCTGGAGTGCAATGGTGTGATCTTGGCGCACTGCAACCTCCACCTCCTGGGTTGACGTGATTCTCCTGCCTCAGCCTCCTGAGTAGCTGGGATTACAGGCGCACACCACCACACCTGGCTAATTTTTTGTATTTTTAGTAGAGATGGGGTTTCACTACGTTGGCCAGATTGGTCTCGAACTCCTGACCTCATGATCTGCCCACCTTGGCCTCCCAAAGTGTAAGCTGTGTAAGGTTGTTAGAAAAAGGAACCTGCATACAGGAAGTCAGAAAACAAAACTGCATACAGGAAGTCAGGAGGAGGGAGAGGAACCAGAAGAAGCAAAAGTGTCAAACAGTTTCAAACAGTTCTGTTTTTAAAAAAGCGTTATACAGAGAGATGGATAAATGTGTCAAGATGATGACAGTTGTTGCATCTAGGCAGAGAGTATACAGGCCTTCATAATGGTATTCTTTCCATTTCCATATATATTTGAAAATTTTTGAAACAACAGGATGTGACAAATCTTTTGCTTCTTAGCTTCACCTTGGCCTCCCAAAGTGCTGGGATTACAGGCATGAGCCACCGTGCCCAGCCTAGATAAAAAATTTAAAAGTCTATTTTCAGTAAAATCAAGGAGAAAAGGTCATCCAAGTTTATCTTGTAGTTGCTTACTAAAAATAAAGGAGAATCTTAACTTTTGCTCTTGGATTTAAGTCAAGGTACTGTACAGAAGTTGTATAAAATCGTATGTGAAGTTCAGTATACCTTTTCTTGTTCAGTGATTTTTAAATTAATCAAATAGTTCCAGTGTGATTTTCTTTTCTAAACTGGCTTTCTATGCTCACCAAAGGCATTCCCTATATATTGGATACTATGATATTTTGAAAAGTGTTTGCAATATTTCTTTATGTATCACCCAAAACATTGGAATTTTGTGTGAATTACAAGTGTAGCGTTCCTTAATTCTTTCTGCTATTTGTCACAACTGTCACTTAAAGAGCCAAGTGTAGATTGTGTGAAAATATTATGGCTTTTTTCTTTTTCCTTTTTGAAACAGAGTCTCACTCAGTCACCCAGGCTGGAGTGCCATGCGTGATCTCAGCTCTCTGCAACCTCCACCTCCCGGGTTCAAGTGATTCTCCTGTCTCAGCCTTCCAAATAGCTGGGATTACAGGCGTGCACCACCACCCCCAGCTAATTTTTGTATTTTTAGTAGAGATGAGGTTTTACCGTGTTGGCCAGGCTGGTTTTGAAACCCTAACTTCAAGTGATCTGCCCACCTGGGCCTCCTAAGGTTCTGGGATTACAGTCATGAGCCACACGCCTGGCTGTGACCTTTCTTCTTACTTTAAATAAACTCCAATAAAAAATTCAAGTGAAACAATTTTTATAGTTCTATAACACAATATTATCTGCAGTCCATTAGGTTAGGTATAGCTGTGAACATTTAATCATAACTTTTCAGTTGTAATTTTATGTTTACATTATTTGGATATCTCTCAATATATTTAAAAGAAAATTATCAAACATATATGGCTGGTCCACAGATTTGTCACATCCTGTTGTTTCAAAAATTTTCAAATATATATGGAAATGGAAAGAATACCATTATGAAGGCCTGTATACTCTCTGCCTAGATGCAACAACTGTCATCATCTTGACACATTTATCCATCTCTCTGTATAACGCTTTTTTAAAAACAGAACTGTTTGAAACTCTTTGACACTTTTGCTTCTTCTAGTTCCTCTCCCTCCTCCTGACTTCCTGTATGCAGTTTTGTTTTCTGGCTTCCTGTATGCAGGTTCCTTTTTCTAACAACCTTACACAGCCTTCTTAGAAAAGAGGAAAAGTGCTCTTAACTTTGTGCCCACCCCAGCCACCATCATGTGTCTCTTTCTTTCTCACAGCCCACTTTCTCAAAGGAGAGTTCACACTCCTGTTTCCACTTCCCACCTCTCAGTAGGTCTCAATAGATTGCAGTGTGCCCTCCACATAACTTCACCTTGGCACCATCTGGGGCCTCATGACTAGGAAACCCAACAGAAGCCGGCTCCTCTTTTTGGCATTTCATGCTGTTGAGCTCCATCTTGAAATCTGTTCCTCCTGCCAGAGCAGCGTTCACTTCTGACTCACCTGCTTTTCCAGCTGTCCCTGCTCAGGACCCTTCGTCAGCTCTCCGTTGTGCTTGCCTCTTGAATCTGAGCATTCTAAATGGCCCCATCTCCATCCTTAGACTCCAATCAAGAGCTTCACCGTTTTGTCCCTTATTACAGGAATTTCAGGTATCTGTAAGAAGATGAAGAGAAACTCTTTATGTCAGAGAACCCATGAGGATGTCTGCTTCATGAACTGGTTTCTTTTGCTCCTCCAGTTATAGGTCTTCTGGCCTTTGCAGGTTTAATAAAATCATACCCAGAGGCTATTCAGACGAAGGAATGTAGGTAAAAGGCAAAATGATCTTGCTTGTTACGGCCTAGAGAAAGGATTAATAGATAAAGAAACAGAATGTTGTCTTTCTTTCTTTCTTTTTTCTTTTTTTAAGATGGAGTCTCCCTCTGTTGCCAGGCTGGAGTACAGCGGTGAGATCTGGGCTCACTGCAACCTCTACCTCTTGCATTCAAGTGATTCTCCTGCCTCAGCCTCCCAAGTAGCTGGGACTTCAGACGCCCGCCACCACACCCAGCTAATTTTTGTATTTTTAGTAAAGACAGAGTTTCACCATGTTGGTCAGGATGGTCTCAATTTCTTGACCTCATGACCTGCCCACCTCATCCTGCCAAAGTGCTGGGATTACAGGCGTAAGCCACCATGCCTGGCCTGTTGTCTTTCTTTATTATGAAGTTGTAGGATGTTATGTATCCATGATAAAGTCCCATCTCCCCCATTTCCACTGCTAATTTAAAGTTGACTATTACAAACCCTATTCACAGGTCAAATACACACAACACATGTTGATTTCTAGCCATAATGCTTCACAGAGCTAATCAGTCTGTTTTGCTTGCTTTAAAGATCTGTACCTAATTTTTTAAGCATCAAAGGAGAAAAGCATATTAAACTCCTTGTAATATGTGAATGACAGGTGACTGTTCCCTTTAGGCAACATGTTGCTATTGAGAAAACATCTATGTTAAGAATTAAGCCTAGGATGAGGACCAGTGGACTTTGAGACTAAGAGAGAAAAACAATCAGTAGGCAATGTTGATGCATCAGAAAAGGAACATGGAAGGAGGCCAGCAGAGTCCTTTAGTAAGGTTTTTGTTGTTGTTGTTTTTCTTTTTTGTTTTATATACAGAGTCTCGCTCTGTCGTCCAGGCTGGAGTGCAATGGGGCAATCTTGGCTCATTGCAACCTCTGCCTCCCGAGTTCAAGCGATTCTCCCGCCTCAACCTCCTGAGTAGCTGAGATTACAGGCGTCCACCACCACGCCTGTCTAATTTTCTGTATCTTTATTAGAGACGGGGTTTCAGCTTGTTGGCCACGCTGGTCTCAACTCCTGACCTAGTGATCCACCCACCTCAGCCTCCCAAAGTGCTGGGATTACAGGCAAGCCACCGTGCCCAGCCCCATATAACCTACTCCTAATCTAATTAGAGACTAAACTAATTACTGATCTTTTATGCCTGCTTTATTACAAAATGGCAGCCCAGTTGTCAAAACTTAGGCTGATTTTATTATCAAAAGTCTAGTACAGGTGAAATACAAATGAAGTCTCGAGTTTAGTTAATAGCATGTGTCAATGTTAAGCTTCTTATTTTGGCAGCTGTACCACAGGAATGTAAACACGTTAACATTGAGGGAAACCGAGTGAGAGTGATATGGAAACTCTGAAATATTTTTGCAACTTTTCTGTAAATGTAAAATTGTTCTAAAATAAAAAGTTTACTTTAAAAAAGCAAGCCTAGCATGTGGCAATGATTATACCAATGGGTGTTTTGGATGACGACCTGCTCAGTGTTCTCCAGATGGTTATATAGTCATTAAAGTTATGTATAATAGACCGGACACAGTGGCTCATGCCTGTAATCCCAGCACCTTGGGAGGACGAGGCAGGCGGATCACCTGAAGTCAGGAGTCAGGACCAGCCTGACATAGTGAAACCCTGTATCTACTAAAAATACAAAAATTAGCCAGGCATGGTGACATGTGTCTGTAGTCTCAGCTACTCGGAAGGCTGAGGCAGGAGAATCACTTGAACCTGGGAGGCAGAGGTTGCAGTGAGCTGAGACCATGCCATTGCACTCCAGCCTGGGTGACAGAGTGAGACTCCATTTCAAAAAAAAGTTCTACATAATAAAAAGTGTAATGACAATTTTGGCACATTCCAAGTAAAATCTCTGTTTTAAAATTCAGCTCAGGTTATCCATTCTAACCTAACAAATGACTGATAAAGCACAATCAGACCAGGAACAGTTCTCTAATATTTTGTAGAATATACAGAAGTACTGCCTTTCTTGAGCCTAAAATAAATTGGATGAGACCAGATGACCAAGAGAAAACAATCTTCTGCCAGTTTCTTCTGCATTTCTGGCTTATTTGGAAAGAAAGACAAAGAAGCTGAGTGAATCAGAGCTCATGTGTTCCTTCTCTTTTCATTCTGCTGTTTGGATACGCCTGGGTTGTGGCAAATGTTGAGATCCCCAAATCCATGAGACAGGGCTCTTTAACAAATAATTTTGGGCCAGGCTTGGTGGTTCATGCCTGTAATCCTAACACTTTTGGAGGCTGAGGCAGGTGGATCACTTGAGGCCAGGAGTGAGTTGGAAACCAGCCTGGCCAATACAGTGAGACCCCCATCTCTACAAAAGAGAAAAAGAAAAACACTAGCCAGGCAATCTGGTGTATGCCACGCCTTTAGTCCTACCTACTCGGGACTTGAGCAATCCCTGAGTAGCTAGGCTTGCAAAAGGATTGCTTGAGCCCAGGAGGTCGAGGCTGCAGTGAGCTTGGATCATGCTACTATACTCCAGCCTGGGCAACAGAACGAGCCGTGTCTCAAAAAAAAAAAAAAAAAAAAAAAACAAACCCAAATTTTTTGTAGAGCTCATTAAGGATCTTATAACTTCTCTTTAAAGAAACAAACTAACCAACTAAAGAATCTCTGTCCATTATGATTCGCATGGATCTCACCTCGGATTTAACATTTAGTTTTATAGACCAGTCATTGGCAAACAATGACCCACAGGCTTAATCTGCCTCATCTTCCTTCTCATTACAGCCTGGGAGTTAAGAATAGTTTTTGGGCCGGGCATGGTGGCTCACTCCTGTGGTCCCAGCACTTTGGGAGGCTAAGGCAGGTAGATCACTTGAAGTCAGGAGTTCAAGAACAGTCTAACAGGAGGAAAGCCCGTCTGTACTACTAAAAATACAAAAATTAGCTGGACATGGTGATGCCCGCCTGTAGTCCCAGCTACTTTGGAGGCTGAGGCAGGAGAATCACTTGAACGTGGGAGGTGGAGGTTGTAGTGAGCTGAGATCATGCCACTGCACTCCAGCCTGGGTGACAGAGCAAGACTCCGTCTCAAAAAAAGAGGAAAAAAAAGATGCTTTTTATATTTTTAAATGCTTGAAAGAAAAAATACCAAAAGGAAAATGACACATGATATGAAATTCAAATTTCAGCATCTACAAAGAGTTTTATTAGCAAAACCAAGCTCATTTGTTCATTCACTGTCTATGACTGCTTTCCTGACACAACAGCAGAACTGAGTAGGAGTGACAGAGACTGGAGGGCTGCAAAGACTCATATAATTACTATCCGACTCTTTACTAAAAAAGTGTGCCAGTCCTGTAAGAGATAACTTCCTACACACACACACAGGTATCCCTCTTGGTGTTCAGAGCAGCGTTCTCATCTGGCTTTCTACGTTCTCAACTGGCACTCTGGGATTTAAGCACTGATATGACAGGGGTGGTCCAGTGAGGACCAGAGTAGGAGTGTGGCTAATCAGGAGGCTGGTGGACACTAATAGGAAGATAAGATGAAGAACTAATTAGTATACAGTAAGGAGGCTAGGCAGGTCCTACAAGATGTGGGAGAAAGGAAGTTCCATTTTAAGAAGTGAGCTGAGGAATAGGAGACACGAGGCCTGTGTGATCTAGGCACACAGTCCAGAAGGTCAGCATTTGCGGGAGCTGCATTAATAAGCAGAGTGAAACCAAGCTGCAGTCTCATCTTAGGGCAAAAGTGATTTCCCCATTTCACACTGCTCTCTGGAATTGGACAGCCTTAGGTCCAAATCTACTTAGGACATTCAGAAGGAAATAAACAACCTGAGGTAACCCCACCTTGTCCACGGACAACTCCTGTGACGGATGCTGAAGCAAAACTACGTACCTCTCCCATACTAGACTGTTCTCAAATTGCAGTTCCACATAGTACTGATTACTTTATTGATTTATTTAGAGAGAGGGCTCGCTATGTTGCCCAAGCTGGACTCAAACTCCTGGGCTCAAATGATCCTTTTGCCTCAGCCTTCTGAGTAGCTGGGACTCTGTGCCAGCACACCTGGCTGATAGTTTTACTTCTATGTCTCATCAAAATGACCTTGGGTTAGAAGCTTGTCTTTCCTTCACGACCAGGCCATATGTTTGGTTCCATTATTAAAGTGAAAGATATCTTCTTTCCAACCTTCTAAGCAAGAAAATCTCCCTTATATGTCAGCAAAAGTACCAAGCACTGACATTCTTTCTAATTCTCACCTACTATAAAGAAAGTATAAAATGAACAAAAGTGGGGAGAGAAAAGGTGACGAAGAGAGGGAGGTAGCGTTGTGCTGATTTAATCACTGTAATAGCCAGGGATGAAAATAGATAATCTAAAGATGATAAATCAGGTACTTGGCAAAAACCACAATACTTTTGCACCAACCTAATACAATAAGTATATTCAGAAATGCAAAGATAAAGGCCAGGTGTGATGGTTCACGCCTATAATCTCAGCACTTCGGGAGCCAAGGCGAGTGGATCATCTGAGGCCAGGAGTTCAAGACCAACCTGACCAACATGGTGAAATACTGTCTCTACTTTAAAAAAAAAAAAAAGCAAAGATACATACTAAGAAGAACAGAAAAAGGGAAGTGGTAATGGGCTAATTTCGTCAGTGTTCATAGTATGGAGTCAGCTGGTTCTGTTTGAAGAAAGAGGATTAGGTGCATTATATAAACTTATAGTTGTAACCACTAGAACAAAAATTTATTTCCCTATAAATTATTAGGAAACACACAGACACACAAACACAAAGAAAATACAGTCCAGTAGAGAAATGTTCAAAAAGTAACAACAACAAAAACCCAGAAAACATACAAAATTGGATACAGAATTATGACAGAACGTATGGGTATGTGGGCTGCATTCACTGGGACAGACACTGTCGCTTAGTCAATAGCCACTTCCCTGCTCCTTCCCCACTGCCTTATTTTGGCTGGGGAAGGTACCCAGCCCTGGCAGATGAGTCATTATTGGCTAAGCCAGTCACAGCCATTCTGTGTCCTTTCTTCAGCCGTCCTTACACCTAAGAGTAGCCAGCTATATGGCAAAGAGATTTGAGGGGAGGTCTACTACAGGGCTACTGGGAAATAACCTTTCCCCTGATGAAAGTAGCCCCAGGAGGATAAAGACTTTTACCCTGACTATCCTGTTTTCTGTCTTTGAACTGTGATGTTGGGAGCTGTGACAACCATTTTGAATTTGTGAATTAACAACAAGAGGAACTGGCAGAGAAGGAAGGAGGCTGAGATCTGCTGACATTGTTGAGCTGCTGCACGAATGCCAGCTACCAAGTTGCAGTATGACTCATGTCTTTACTCCCAGCTTTTATTTCTTTCTTCAGGCTTATATTACAAACAGGTCATGATTAATCTCACTTAACAAAGTATTCCTGTCCAAGGCTTTTAGCCATTTGTCTTTGCAGACAGTTTAGATATTTTACTTGAAGCACAGAATGGTTGATTTTGTGCTAAAATCTTCCTAGCAGAGGCTCTTCCTGGCTTCGGATGATATCAGTGACCTTAATGTAGTTCAGCTTGTGGCACAGAATTCCAGAACTCTGGAAATAGCAATGCAATAACAGAAAATGATTCAGAAAAGAGCTTCTTTTTTTCTTTCTCTTTCTTTTTTTTTTTTTGAGACAGAGTTTCGCTCTTGTTGCTTAGGCTAAAGAGCAATGAATGGTAGGATCTTGGCTCACCGCAAACCCACAACCACCCCTCCGGGGTTCAAGCGATTCTCCTGCCTCAGCCTTCTGAGTAGCTGGGATTACAGGCATGTGCCACACACCTGGCTAATTTTGAATTTTTAGTAGAGATGAGGGTTTCACCATGTTGGTCAGGCTGGTCTCGCACTCCCGACCTCAGGTAATCCACCCGCCTCAGCCTCCCAAAGCGCTGGGATTACAGGCGTGAGCCACTGCGCCCAGTCTAGGAATGAGCTTCTTTGAGATCACACACATGGATTTCATAAACAGCCCAGATTGTCTTTAATTCTTTGTTCTTCTGTTTTACAGATGCTTGAGCTTTTATTACTGATTTGGTATTACTATTGCTTTTTATCTTTTACTGAATTCTTATGAATTTTTACTTGTATGAAATTCATAACCTTACTGATGAGCTTTCTTTCTCTTCTCAAGCTTTCCTTCCATTCCCTTACCTTCACATTCATTGAATTTCTTGTGTATGCCACTACTGAGTCTCAAGCTCCTACAAGTATTCTAACTTCTACTTCTGTATATTGCTACACCATCTTCTCCACCTTACCTCATACCTTTCTGGGAGTCTTATTCCTCTCCTTTCTAAAATAAATTCATCTAAGATGTTCCCAACTATCCTAGGCAAATCTTAGAGGACTTCACTTTTACTTGGCCTTCATCCTCCCACCTCATTGGTTCCTTCCCCATTTACCTTCAACTCTCTGACAGGTCTCTGTGGATAGTCATACCCAGCCCCCAGCACACTGTTTCTGTGGGCTACCTAACCTCCTAACCTCTTAAATGGATGGCAAATGGCTTGGGGTTACATTTGCTCTTTACCGATAGTCTCATGTACTGCATACTTGACCATGAGGTTTCCATCCTCTCAGCAACACTGAAACTGTTTTCTAAAAGGTCAACAATTCTTTCCTGGTTTTTCTTTCTCTGTACTTCTCCACAGCATTAAAAAAAAAAAAAGATTTCTCCTTCCTCACACGCTCTGCTTCCTTG
>PVKP010037223.1:0-21355 GCA_004027715.1 Plecturocebus donacophilus | reverse complement strand
TTTTTACTAGAAAATCCCCCAATAAGAAACAAGACTTAAAGAAAAATGTGGCCAGGCGTCATGGCTCACATCTGTAATCCCAGCACTTTGAGAGGCCGAGGCAGGGGGATCACTTGAGGTCAGGAGTTTGAGACCAGCCTGGCCAACATGGTGAAACCACATCTCTACTAAAAATACAAAAATTAGCCAGGCGTGGTGGCACACAACTGTAATCCCAGCTACTTAGGTGGCTGAGGCAGGAGAATCACTGGAACTTGGGAGGTGGAGGTTGCAGTGAGCTGAGATCCTGCCACTGCATTCCAGCCTGGGTGACAGAGTGAAATTCTGTCTTAAAAAAAAAAAAAGAAAAGAAATATATAACAAAGGACTGAATACTGTTGAATAACAAAAGGGTTACTGACAAAAAAATGGTAATTTCAGCTCATCTAAGAAATACCAGATAGTAAGCAACATCGGGCAATATCAAGATCAGAAACAGGATATTAAAAGGTAAGATATACAGAGCTATCAATTATTTCCAAAAAACATTACATTTTATACGAAACTCACAGAATTAAAAAGTTGATGGTATGTCCTTTTCTTTTAATCATTAAATTATCTTAGTACCTTTTACCTAATTCCCAGTTATCATCCACACCATTCTCTGCTCTTGACTTAGATAAAAAACTTAAGTAGTCTCTTTGTTATATAATCATTATGACTTACAGATTAATCTTGGCATTTTTTTTCTGTTAGACCTGCCCCTACCTTATTACATACAGGTACTATCCCTAGGCCAAGTTATCATCACTTTATATTCGGAAAACTCTATCAGCCTCTTAGTCTCTCTAACTGAGGTCTCCACATATAATACAAGAGTAGATTAACTTTCTTAAACTATACTTTTATCACGTCATTCCCATATAAGCACCCAGTCATTCCTTAGTTCTATAATAATATTAACACTATTATTTATTAATGTCCTTTGTATATAATAAATATTATTAACATTATTAACACTATTATTTATTGTCCTTGGCCTTGTGCTAAATGCTTTACATAAGTTTACATAGTACTTAAATCTTTTCAAAGCATACAGATATACTTATTCCCTATTTATGGATAAGAAAACTGAAACTCTAGGCCAGGCGTGGTGGCTCACACCTGTAATCCCAGCACTTTGGGAGGCCGAGGCAGGGGATCAAGAGGTCAGCAGTTCGAGACTAGCCTGACCAACATGGTGAAACCCTGTCTCTACTAAAAATACAAAAATTAGCCAGGTGTGGTGGCGCAGGTTATCCTGCAATCCTAGCTATTTAAGAGTCTGAAGCAGGAGAACTACTTGAACCCAGCAGGCGGAGGTTGCAGTGAGCCAAGATCACACCACTGAACTCCAGCCTGGGTGACAGAGCAAGACTCCGTCTCAAAAAAAAGGAAAACTGAAACTCTGAAGGGCTGCTAATTCACCCAAGGACACACAGTTATTAAGTGACAAAGCTAAGACTCAAGCTGAGGTAGATGACTCTAGATGACTAATCTAATCAACATCCAGAACACTGGTACAGAGTAATCATTCAATAAATATCTGTTAAATAAATGAATGAATAAATACTATGCTATGCTATCTTAGTATACTGTTAATAGTCAAATGAAAATTTGTATTTTTAAATTCAAGGCTCATATTTTACATTAAGCAAAATAACTGGCACACATTGCATGCTTAGTAAATATTTGCTGAATTGAACTAAATTTTAAAAATTACATTGGTATGAGCCCAACTAATGACATAGAGACAAAGTCTTATTATAACTTAACATAATCTACATTAATATTTATTTATCTCTCTCTTTACAGTAGCTAAAATTACATTTATTTGTGTTTTTCAATCAGGTAAACCATAATTATTTAACTAAGTTAATTTTATTAGCAATTAATGTAGTTGCAAATACAAGGTTCCATTGGTGGAAAATAATATTGTTGGAACACTAAATATTGTGTATGAACATGTTGGACATGCACACCAAATTGCTTAGGGTGTACAGATTCCTAAACAGTCTGAACAAAATTCCTTGGAGATAATGTTTTAAAATTTTAATATAGAACAAATGTCACTGTCTAGCAATTTAAAGATATAAGGGACTTCAGAGTTCAATAACAAATACAGAGTTGTTATTTGAAACAGAAATGTGGCTCTTGAGAACAATCAGTTCAGTTTTCTAACAGCAGTTATAGTATGTGGTCATAACCATTTTTCCCCCTTTTACAGAGGTCTCTAGGTGCACATTTTTAATGTATCCTAGCAGTTTCCAGTTAATGTTTTATATTTCTGTAGCTATTATTTTCTGTTGAAAGAAAACTAGTAAAGGTTGAGTCTAGAAAGGGAAAACAAAGAAAGAAGATCAATATTAACACTCTACAAATATTGACTTAGCAAAGTGACTTTGCTAAGAGAATGTTGTCATTCTCTCATAGGAATTGAAATTGAATGAATGATTTATTTATAAGAAACACCTATGGTAAATATTTGTTAAACAAAACAAAAAATTTGCTTGCCAAGTATATAATTCAATAATCTACTCATCAAGTTATAAAACTTCAGTGTTACCATTTTCAAATTGAAGATCTTATAATAATATTCATCATTTTTAATTTAAAAGTATTACACTAGCTTACAGGTAGAAATTCCACAGAAAAACCTCGAATTACTTTGTAAACTTTACTGGTTTCCTGTAGACACTGCATAGTTATTAACAAACTTAACATCGAATTTTTTTTTCAGAAAAAGTCATGTCTGTTAACTTAAAATACTATACCTTTATTAAGTTTGGCTCCATTAACTTTGAGTTTTGGTTACTATTAGCACCCATTGTAATTGTGAAGGACAGAGATGTTTTGAATTTCCTGGCTGCAGACAGTAAAGAACTCCTGGTGTCACCTGCAATAAGTAATGATTATTTGGTCTCACATTATGAAAAGTTGTCAATAGGAGTTTTTTCCAAACACAGTGTAGTACAAAAGGTCTACTGTATTACTTTGACTCTCTTTGTTCTCCCTATTGAAATAAAGTGAGAAGTTTTATGTTTATCAGGCTTTACTGGTCCCTAATTTATAGGCTACTAATAAGAATTATTATTTCAATATGTCACCTTTCAGTCTGAAATTTTAGTTTTAATAAAATATAATGAGCATAGCTAAGTCAAGTTCCATAATAAAATTTTACTTCAATAGATTTTTACAGCTAAGAGAGTCTAGAAATGGTAGCTAACAAAAGTTAGATTCTCATTTGTATTATCACTAATATGCTAAAATAGAAGGAAAAATTTATCTGAATATGATCGTTTCTAATCAAGAAATTCTTAGTGTTAAAAGTAAATACCTTTATTTGAGAATGTTTTCTGATCAGTTTTTCTTATGATTCTAGGTGATGGTTTTCGTACTGGTGATGGGTCCCTTTCTGAGGACCCTTCGACATGGTTTCCAAACTGGTGACGCCTCAATTTATTGTCAACCTCCAGTTTTTCTAGTGTAGTCTTGAGACATTGCTCATTGGTTGTCATATATAATTTACAAAACTACAGGAAATAAAAGTCCAGTGGGTAAAACATTCAATCATACATTGGGGAAGAGGAGAAGGCAAATGCATATTAGTAGGCAAGTAATAGACTGATAGATGGAATATATTTCCTGTTGATGGTTACGCATTTTATTTTCTTGAATCAGATTGACCAGCCTCAAGTGACCTAGTGAAATGTAGCCATGATTCAATGAGGAGGTCATACTCTGAGTAAAAATAAAATGTTAGACAAGGAGAGGTGATTTATTATTATTTTTTATAAGGTGTGTAGACTTGTATTTGTTCAAAATAATTTTTATGATTCTTCCACCCCAGAAAAGGTAATTTCTGAGTAGTCTCTATGTTAATGTGTATATCTGTCTGTGTATATGAGCACACATGTCTTTTAACTTGGTTATATTATCTTTAATGTAGTCATCAGATTACAATTGTGGAACGGGAGAAATTAAATTTCATGCACAATGTTTAAGGATGTCATTCCTAATATTAAAAAGATGTATCCCTTTAAAAATAATTTTCTGACATGTTAATTAGTTGACATGTTAATTGATTAAATCGCTTCACAATGTATACATATATCAAAACACTGCATGTATACTGTAAATATATATAATTTTTGTCAATTGTACCTTACGAAAGCCGGGGAAAAATAAAAACACTTTTCCTACACAGTATGTAAATTTACAACAACGTGAGCTTATGTACCTTGATGTAGTCAAATTTGCCATCAGCATTTACATCAGCCAAATTTATTATGGCATTTACTTCTTCTCGAGTCATCTTCTCACCTCTCTGGAAAAAAAAACCACAAGATTTTAAAGCAACATGATTACTACTTTGTTATTCATGGGGATAGTAGAAGCACATTTTAATCTTTTCCACAAGTAAGTATGAATGTATGGTTTCATTATAAATCATGAGTATTATATATAAAGAATGAGTGGCTATATAAAATTTCACAATTTTATTAAATTTTGTGAAAGTGTGCTGAATTTCAGTTTACTAAATTCTAACAACTGAGTATTATGAGTCAGTTATAACTGCTATTGAATTTAGGGAATGATATTTTCTGACATTGTACCAAAAAACAGAATGGATTCTTAATCCCATTTATACTTGGTTTTCCTTTTACTTATCAGATATGGAACTACCACTGATTTTCAAAGAGTTCTGGGCAGGAATGAATTGCACAGGAGCACAAGGGGATTGTAACATAAGCTCAATTTCATACTTTATCTTTTATTTACAAAGAACCTTTCATCCAGAAGGATCCCTAAGTAGTTTATAAATAACATGTAAGTAATTTATTTCACCTCTCAATGAAATAGTTATTTTTAATGTGGACTTTGGCAGTCAAAGCTAGATTCTGAGCTATTTTACAAAATACACATATTACAAATTTTACAGATCTTACCTTTGTTAGAAATTTATAGAGGTCAGTGTGTAAAATATAGCCATCATCATTTACATCTAATTGTTTAAATGATTTTAGTAGTTCTACTTTTGAAGTAGGTTTTTCCTTCCTTAAAATTATGCAAAAATCATCAAAATTCAGTTTGGCAGTTTGAGGAGTCCAATACTTATTAATGGTCTTTTGGGATGGATTTCTTCCTGCATGCTGGAGAGCTGCCCAACAAAACAAGTATTATTTGTGACTGTAACACTTGGAATTTATATTTAAGTATATTTTTTCTTCAAATCACTATGTATTATGATATTTAAAAAACGGTATATATATGCCAATCTATTACTTTTGTTATTGATTTATCTAGTGATACCAAGATATGTGTGACTTTGAAAAACAATAATATTTATGCCACCACCTAAAGATTCTTTAATTATTAATTCTAGAATTAAATAGATTTTTCTTATTCTGACAGTTTGGTTCTCAACCTACATGGTTTAAATAACTGATAATATCTGATTACTTAACAGCTTTTAGAGGAAATAAGAGATTAAAAACAACCATCCACTTAATTGTTGGGGCGGACAAAAGGATAACACAAAAAGTATAAATTAGTACTTTTTCTGGCTAAACAAATACCTTAATGTCCATAGAGAAGAAGGAAATCCTGTCATTTGCAACAACATAGATAAACCTGGAGGACGACATATTAAGTGAAATAACCTAGAGACTGAAAGACAAATATAGCATATCTCACTCATGTGGAATCTTAAAAAAAAAAAGTTAATATAATAGAAGCAGAGAATAGAATGGTGGTTACTAGAGACTGGGAAAGGCAACTCTAAGTACTACCTAAGTACTCTGGGGGTAGGGGAGGATGAAGAGAGGCTGATCAATGGGTACAAAGTGACAGATAGTGGGAAATAGGTTCTGGTATTCTATTGCATAGTATGGTGACTATAGTTAACATTAAGGTACTGTATATTAAAAAATAGCTAGAAGAGAGGCTTTTGAATGGTCTAACCACAAAGAAAAGATAAATGCATGCAGCTACGGATATACTGCCTACCTTGATTTGATCATTATACAACGTATATATGTAATGAAATGTCAAATTGTAACCCATAAATACATAAATTACAATGTGTGAATTTAAAAAATATCTTAATGAAATGAGAAAATCATTCATTTAAGAATATGAGTGTCAACAAGGCATGATATCTAAAATGTTCATCATTGCTGGGTACTAAGCTTTCAAAAACATTAATCATGTTCCAAATGTCAAATATATGCAAATAAAGTATGTCTTTGCAGTTATGGTCCTGCTAAATATCAACAGTGTCAACATATTGTGAGAGAAGATGGTTATAGAGATGCTATAGTCAAACTCCTCTTCATTTTTAACCACATCCTTATATCTATAAAGAGCAAAGCAGTGCATGTGGGGAAAGCTTTGTATGTTTACGTATGTCATATCACACTAAAATATAATGGTTAAAGCAATTGCAGACATTTTTAACAGCTGAATAGAAGAAACTTGGTAATTTGCAAATAAATCTCTGCATACTGAAATATAACATTTTCTAAAATGAACCAATGATAAATTTCCTAAGTATTACAGAAGGAATTCAACAGAATTTTAAAAGATATAATTCTCCTGAATTGTACTGACAAATTCTATGATAAAATCTTATATTGGATAATTCCAACTATCTTTATAGGAATTCACAAGATCTGTGCATCATCAATCAGCATCAAAAAAGGATAATCTGAATATTCTATAATTTAATGTAAGAAAGACCAATAAGCATAAAATAATTTAACTAAAGAAATAGCCTCATGGAAATAGAAACCAGATCACGGTAATAAATACAGATATAAGTGAGTCAGTTCTATTGAACATTATTGTACACAAGTATAGTATAGGGTGATTTTTGTTCATCAATACAAACTTTTAGTTCCAAAGAAATGTTGTAATCTAGGCTGGGCGTGGTGGCTCACACCTGTAATCCCAGCACTTTGGGAGGCCAAGGCAGGGAGATCACCTGAGGTCAGGAGTTCGAGACCAGCCTGGTGAACGTGGTGAAACACTGTCTCTACTAAAAATACAAAAATTAGCCAGATCTGGTGGTATGCACCTGTAATCCCAGCTACTCAGGAGGCTGAGGCAGGAGAATCGCTTGAACCAGGGAGGCAGAGATTGCAGTGAGCTATCTTGTCACTGTGCTCCATCCTGGGTGAAAGATCGAGACTCCATCTCAAAAAAAGAAATTTTATAATCTAAATAGGAAGTCTATATCCGAGTGTAAAATTGCCATCTATGGCCATAACTTAAGGGTAATAACATATTAGAAATCCATAAATAAAATTCTCTCATCCTCTAGATTATGCTAGTGACTTTCAGAGCTAACAGAAGTGGTAGCTGTGGTAACTGCCATCTTCCATACACCTATAAAAGCTTTGCAGAAATTCATTGTATTGGAGATTAATATAAATAGTTTTATTTCCACAGTTTCATTTTGGATGTAGACAAAAGCCTTGATTACCATGCTGCCCTAGCAACAACATATAAGTAAGTATTTTGCCTAGTGTGTAAATGAACCATTCTTTAATTCAGCTGTTCACAGAATCAAAGAAATGGCAAATGTGTTTTAGGATTCCAACCCCAGTCAACTCCCACCCTTTAAAAGCTGGGAATACAAATAGATGTAAATGAAGTTGTAAATGTTTTTGCCGCTAAAATATTTTTATTTTAAAAAGACTTAGTATGCAAAGATGTTCATCATATCGCTACACTACTGCTACTAATAATAAAGGAAACAATGTTAAAACAATCAAGGAGTGATCAACTGAATCACAAGGAGTGATTAACTGAATCATGGTACATTTACAGAATGCACTTACACAACTACTAAGTTATCTTTATAACAATGAATATCATATAAAATTTTCTGCAAAATTTCTTCCTTATTGTTAAGCCTAAAGTGCCTTTTTTCTAAGGTTCTTTTTTTTTAATCTTTAATTTTTGGAAGCACATAGTAGGTGTATAATATGAGGTATTTTGATACAGTATGCAATAATTACATCAGGCTAAATATGGTATCCATTGCCTCAAGTATTAATCTTTTGTTTCAAACAATCCAATTATACTCTAATTATTTTAAATGTATACTTAAATTGTTTTTTTACTACTATCACCCTGTTATGCTAGCTAATACTAGGTCTTATTGTTTCTATTTTTCTATTTTGTATTTTCTCCTCTTTCCTTCTCCCCACACCCCACTACCCTTCTCAAGCTCTGATGACCATCATTTTACTCTGTCTCCATGAGTTCAATTATTTTAATTTTTAGCTCCCACAGATAAGAAAGAACATGTGATGTTTACCTTTCTGTGCGGAGCTTATTTCACTTAACATGATGACCTCCATTTCTATCCATGTTGGATCTCATTCTTTTTTTCTTTTTTTTTCCTAACAACTTCATAACATTCTTGGAGTAGGATCTCATTCTTTTTTTTATAGCTGAATAGTGCTTCACTGTGTATATGTACCACATTTTCTTTTCTTTTTTGAGACAGAGTCTTACTCTGCCGCCCAGGCTGGAGTGCAGTGGCACAATCTCGACTCACTACAACCTCCGCCTCCCAGATTCAAGCGATTCTCCAGACTCATCCTCCTGAGTAGCTGGGACTACAGGCACGTGCCACCAAGCCTGGCTAATTTTTTGTATTTTTAGTAGAGATGAGGTTTCACCATGTTAGCCAGGATGGTCTCTATCTCCTGATCTCGTGATCCATCTGGCTTGCCCTCCCAAAGTGCTGGGATTACAGGCATGAGTCACCGCACTCGGTTCACATTTTTTTTATCCATTCATCTGCTGATGGATTTTTAGATGCTGCTTCCAAATTTTGGCTATTGTGAATACTGCTGCAGTAAACATGGGAGTGCAGCTATCTCTTCACTATACTGATTTCCTTTCTTTTGAGTATATATCAAGTAGTAGGATTGCTAGATCGTATGGTAGCTGTATTTTTAGTTTTTTGAGGAACCTCCAAACTGTTTTCCATAGTGGTTGTACTAATTTACATTCCTACCAACAGTGTATGAGGGTTCCCTTTTCTTCACATCCTTGCCAGCATTTGAAGCTATAATTTGAAGGTCAAAAGTCCACATGAAAGAAAATTATATTTTCTGTCTAGTTTTGAGAAAAAGGGTATGTAACTTTTTCTCACAAGTGGCAGCCTAGTATGTGCTTGCTACTATCTTTAATAACAAAGAAAATACTGTTTTGAAAAATGTACTGGTAATTAGAAAAGAACAACTTTCTCAGAATAAAATTAATTATGCCAAAACACGTACTCAGTAAGTAGATAACCCCATATCTAAGAAATTGATATAATCTATTTCTTACTAAATTTAATCTCCAGGTTTAGAGTTAGTTGGATCTAATTATTGAGTTTGATGACAGTAAAAATATTATGTAGCTGTAGACGTTTAAATTTTGACACGATGATATGGATCTTTTGCCAGGGTTTACTTTTAAAGTTCTGATATGAGTCTATAATGCCAGTATTATTTATAAATTGACAAAAAAGGAAGTTAGAGCTATGTTAATGCTACTGCTCTATCTGACCTTAAAATGGAAATGCACATGTTATATGCATAAGTGGCAGAAAGATAGAGATGAAAGGCATAGCAATAAGAAACAGCTCTGGTTCATGTTACTCCTTTTTTAAAAATAGGTTATCTAAAATCAACTATTACAATGTTAACAGAGTATTCCACCCTAAGACCAAAAGTGTATATAACACTGAAGAGATAAACACTGCATTGTTATCCTCCCAGATAATTTGATAAGATTGATAGCACCTTTACATACACACTGATTCACAAACTAAATGTCATAGTAGTGGACAGCATGTTAAACTTTTAAACTTAGCAGATTCCTTATCTTAGTATATTTTCAAAACAGTAACAAAAAAAATCCTCAGATATTTTAGAAATAATGGCAAATTAGAAGTAATTTTAATTTATTGGCTGGGCGTGGTGGGTGGCTCACACCTGTAATCCCAGCACTTTGGGAGGCTGAGGCGAGCAGATCACCTGACGTCAGGAGCTTGAGACTAGCCTGGCCAACGTGGCAAAACCCTGTCTCTAGTAAAAATACAAAAATTAGCCAGGTGTGGTGGCATGTGCCTGTAATCCCAGCTACCCAGGACGCTGAGGCAGGAGCAGGAGAATCGCTGGAACCCAGGAGGCAGAGGCTGCAGTGAGCCAAGATTGTGCCACTGCACTCCAGCCTGAGCAACAGAGCAAGACTTCGTCTCAAAAAAAAAAAAATTTATTGATGTCTGCCTAAACATTTAATGTATATGAATTAAACACAAATACTTAAAATTCAAAATAGAACATTTTAGTAATTTTAAAATTATGTAAATTAAAATCAAACATGACTTTGAAAGTCAGTCATGTGCATTTACATTTAAACTATTTTACAAATAATGTCTTTTATTTAGACATCAAATAAATTTTAATCTTGTCAATTCTAATATTCCTCAAAATACATTTCCTCAAATAGAGATCTTATTGTATACAAACTCATGACACTGCTACAAAAATATGTCAGGGTTTTGGTTTAAGAAAATTCATTCTAAAATTGGCAAAATAACTCAGTTTCTCTACCCATAATGTTATTAGCCTTGATGAAACTGACATGAGTAGTCAGTGTTAGATAGTACTGCTATTTACTACTCTCCCATGACTATAGACCTCCAACTCATTTGATACTTCTGGCAAGGACCAAATTTGGTGGTTTTGGGGACCTTGGTAATGAGAGGAATTTTAAAATATAATAAAGGATAAGAGCAATAAAAGACAAAACAAAAAATAAAAAATAAAAAACCCCAAACTCAATTCTCTTTTAAAAGTTCACTTATCTCTCAATACTTCATTTTTTGAGACATTCAACCCATTTTTACATATCCTTTTCACTTTCCTCAAATTCATATTAGTGACTTAGAGGCCAAAAGTATTTTAATTTTATTATGATAAATCTTAAAGCAACAAAATGAGAATTAAAAATATCTTAAGCAAGTAGTAATTGACAGAAGCTTTCAATTATCCATCTAGTTGGTATAAACATTGAAAGTTTTATTTTGAAGTTCTGAGAACATGTAACTATATAAAATGACATAATAGCTTACTATAGTTCCATTGCTCAAGCTTCACTAAGAAATTGGGATGATTCAACAAGGTAACTTTAATTTTAGTCTTTCTGACCTAACAAAAAAGGCAAAAGATTTAAAATTTTTAAAAATTTACCTAAGTAAAGTTGATCTTTAGAAACAATGTTTTCCAAGCTGCTTTTGAAGACAGTTAAGTAGGCAGCTCTACAATTCATATAAAATATTTCCTCTTCAGTTCGTGGAAATTTCTTTGTTTGTGGACTTGCTGAAGGTGTTGATTTCTGACTGGAGAAAGCTGCATCGCTTCCTGGACTGATCGCCATTCTATTGGAAAATAATTTAAAAATTTGTCAATGTGAATCACTAAAATGCAAATGTCACCATTTCTTTTAAATATAGGGAGAAGAATCAAGATTTCATATGTAGAAGAAAAAGATGAAAATTTATAACATATATATGAAAAAAATCAAGATATTAAAAGTTTTATATGTGGAAGAAAAAGATGAGTATTATAGTTTGTATATGGATGTATTATCATATATTAAACAAGAATAAGCCCTGCCAGTTGATTTCTAATTTTAGATATATACATATGTATATATACAATTGTTCAAGTATGTGATAATAGCCAAAACAACAAAGATATAACATATACAAAAGAAGAATCACTGAACAAAGGAAAAGCACACATCTATTTTCTCAAAATAAGAAAGATGCGACTCTTCAACAGCTTTTTAAGAGATGCAAATCAGTTAACACATGTGAAGTATATTCAATACCACCTGGCATATAACAAGTGCTAAATAAACTTCAGATAATGGAAAACTCCACAATAATGAGAATTTGGATGTGAGTGGTAGTTGACATCCATCTTCCACAGCACAATCAACAAGATCATTTCATGCACATCTCAATAATGCAGACCCACATTTCAAATAGCTAAATTTTAAAAGTCCCATTTATAGCATTATCATAGTTTTACTGTGTTCCTTTATTAATAATAATATTTGGGGTTTATATAGCACCTCTGTAAATAAGAGCTTAAAGAACTGTCATACATCTTGTCTTATCCCTATTACAGTGGTCAGGTATTTTTTGTCCGTTTTACAGATGAGGAAATTGAGGGGTAGCAGTGTCACTCAGCTAGCAGTAAGTGGCAAAAAACTGTAAATTTCGCTAACAGTTTCTTCTTTGTTAATGTGGATTATAGGTTTACTGAACAATGGTTACTATAGGGTACTAAATTGTACTGGTGGTCTAACAGCTTCCAACATTACTCTACTCAGCTTTGACTTCTAAAAATATACTCCAACATGATAAATTGAACATTTCAAGTTCAACAATAAGATGACACAGATAGGGTCCCCTTCAGGACTCATTGGATTCCTACTCAGGAGGCCTAAATCACTTGCACCTTTTTGAATTATATAGATCTTTTACACTTGGGAAAGAAAGATAATAATCGGTTATCATGGATGAAGTACCCTATTTATAATACACAGGCCGCCTGCCTGACACTTTCATATTACACCAGATTTAGAAGGACTCCACAGGGATGCGGTGTCACAGTCTGGTTACTGCAAATTGGTATTACTATAATTAAGCATCATAGTTTTAAACACATATGCATGCATGCATCTCCTCACAAATGTGAAAGAAAACTGTTTTAAGAAGGAAGGGAGAACAAATTTCACTTTGCAAGAAGCAATTTTAAAATGTAAGTATTTTTCAGGATCGTCTTCAAATATTCTTTCCAAATAAGGCAACTCCCTCACGTGGAAATCCCAAGGCAGAAATATGCCAGAATTTTATTCTTTTCCTTTCTGTAATGAGAAACCAAACTGAAGCTTAAATAAACATATAATTGCACCCTCCAGGCTTGGAAACCTCCTTTATTTAAAACTCCAGCCCGAGACGGAGACAGGGGCCTAGAGAGTACATTGCAGCAAACGGCTTCATAAATAACCAGCCACACAACAGCAAGAAAAATAAACTGTTCACAAGCGCCTAAGGCTTCTACAGGGCCAAGTGAAAACAGAAAGCCATCCCGTCACCGTCCCTACACAGTGAAATACCGTTGCAGGTAATCTCGGGTACCATCTCTCAATTTTTGTATTCCTCTGGAAATAAAACCGCGTTTATATGTACATTTTAGGTACATACATGGACCAAATGTTTATTACAGAGAAGTAAACAAAGCAAGCGAAGGAGAAGCAGCCGCACAGAGAGGGACAAAGGGAGTGAAGAGACAGAGACAGCGAGCTGTCTGCTACCTAATTCCAGCTCACAAACGAAGAAACAGTCAATTCCCTTCCTCGATTCCGCGATCCTCTCACCGCAGCTGGACAGATCTCGGCCTTTCTCTAATCACCATGGCAACTGCACCTCACCGCCACCGGAAATAAAATGCAGAGCCCTTCCCCAAACGATCCGGCTAGAAATCTAAGAAATCTTGATCCAGGGCGAACAGAGACAGCTGTGTTGCTCGTCTATTGCGGGGATGGTATAACAAGAGTAGTGAGAGAGGGTGCTCTTTTACACCCGTTAGGAACTGGATGCTGTCTTGGGCCTAGACTCCCAGCCCGCTCCTTTGCTCGCGCACACCCGGATCTTTCGTCGCGGGGAGGGTGTTTCCGCCGGGCCGCGGTGGGCGAGACACAGCGTCCAGCGAGCGCTTTTCGTGCCTCTGGCGTTTCCTTTGGCGGATTTTCTGTTCTCAGAAGTTGCTGGTTTTGTTTTATCCAGCGGCAGTGGTGCTTCCCCGAATCTCAAAATGCCGTAGGTATCTCCTCCCCAGGTATTGTTGTTTTGGGGGCCTCTCTGCAAGAAGAGTAGATATTATGTGGACCAATAGCCTTTCTCGTTTTCCTATTTTTTTTTTTTTTTTGGAGCATAAACTTGTCTCCTCTGTTGACAGACAGTTCCCCTTGTTTGGTACCCCCAGCTCCACTCTACGTCCCCTCCAGGAGTACTCATGCAATAGTCCTCCTAAACTTTCTGTTATTACAATGTTTTGACAGATTTTGTAAACCTTCGGCTGTATTTAAGTGATGTCTAACTTGAAACAACATAAATAAGGTTAACACACAGAGGATCGGACAGAGTAGATGAAAACACGCCTTAGTAGTTTCTCAGTCTCTTGCCTCGTTTAATGTGGCGCGTTCATGTAAACTCTTGGGAAAACTCATGGACTGGGTCTAGATACCTGGATTCCAGCTACTGTTGGGCAAGTCACTTATCGACTCTGGGCTTCAGTTTTCTTACTTATACAAATAAGTTTGTACTGCATGATTAAATTTCCATCCATCGCCAATAATCTGATTATTGAGAATGAACATAGTTTTAATAGGCATTGTGCTAGATAATATTTATCTGCTTTTCCTATCCTTCATCCATCCTATATTGAGATGCATAAAATAGTTACTACCCTATAGAAACTTAAAATCATTAAATAATTTGGCGGGGGGCGGGAGTGGAGTGGAGTGGATATCAAACACCTGTAATTTATCCCTGGCTGCCCTTGTCCCCAGGCTGATTTAGGTACTCCCTCTATTGTAACCTATTCCTTACTTTATTTCAGGATTAAGTAAAATGCAAATTAACACAGCTAGGGAAATATTTGTATGAAATAGGAATTGACATGAACGTGGAAATCTGTACAGAAATGATAACCTATATTTATTGAATCTTGAATTACAATGTGGGTGCTGTGTTAAGCAGTTTATCTACGTTTTTTCATCGAATCCTAAAAGACTTTAGGTTTATTAGCTTGTGCATCTACTACCCAGGCTCCCAGGCGGCTGGGACTATAGGTGCGTGCCACCATGCCTAATTTTTTTATTTTGTAAAGACATTGTCTCCCTGTGTTGCCCAGCCTAGTCTCGAAGTCCTGGGCCTAAGTGATCCTCTCACCTCTGCCTCCCAACGTGCTGGGATTATAGGAATGAGCCACTGTGTCAGGCTTAAAAGTGGAACTTTTGAACAACTGTCTTCCTAACATATGCACAGAAAATGTTGTATTAGGCTTTTAGATAAATATATTCTGATAATAAATATACAACCTTAAAGTTGAGGTTAATATCTCACATATATAGCTAATATATATGTGAGACTAGTAATTACTTTGCTGATTTTCTGCTTTAGCAAAGCGATTTAAGACCAAATCAACAGTTAAGTAATGCATAAAACATAATAGCATGTTAGTAGGGGATCTCCATCATTGTTAATAAACTAAGTTGTTGTAGTTGTTTTTAATGTGGTTACTGGTGAGGTCATAAAATTTGTGGTGCAAATAGTTATCTTGGTAAGTTACATATGAAGGTGAATTCATTTTTTTTTTTTTTTTTTGAGATGGAGTCTCACTCTGTTGCCCAGGCTGGAGGGCAGTGACACGATCTCGGCTCACTGCAACCTCTGCTCCCCCAGGTTCAAGCAGTTCTCCTGCCTCAGCCTCCTGAGTAGCTGGGATTACAGGCACCTGCCACTGTGCCCAGCTCATTTTTGTGTTTTCAGTAGAGTTGGGCTTTCACCATCTTGGTTAAGCTGATGTTGAACTCCTGACCTTGTGATCCACCTGCCTTGGCCTCCCAAAGTGCGGGGATTACAGGTGTGAGCCACCGTGGCCAGCCAGTGGATTCATTTTTAAGTGATGTTGAAATGGTGATTGGTATGTACTTGGAAGACTAAATGTGTAATACAACTTATAGGAGGGTGTGATCTGTCTTTGTTCTAATTTCTTAGAACCTTGAGAGGGAAAAACTTCAATACAGAAATGAGTAGTTGTGGAAATATATATGGTCCAAATAGATCTAAAATAAATAAGAAACAGCAAATGTTCAGTTACAATAGAGTGGATGGATGAATCTTAACATAATGAGAAGAGCCAATTTGTATAAGACTACATTTGTTATCCTTATAAAGCTTAAGAACAAGCAAAAATAAACTATTTATGGTTATGTATGTATATGATAAGATTATTATTAAAAGACAGAGAAATGATAAATACAAAATTCAGTTTAATAGATGCCTTTTGGGGGAAGTAAATAGATGCGTGTATACCCAATCATATTGGTAATGATCTAGTTCTTAAATTATGTGGTGAGTTAATGGGTGCTTCTTTTCTTATGTTTTATAACTTGCACAGCTTACATTTATTTACTACTATGCATCATGTACTACTTAAAATGTTTTTTAAAAGAATTTAGAGATTACCTGTATTAATTCCTCAGAAGTGTAGCTTTCTGTGCCTTCTCTTTGATCCATTGGAGGAAACAGATGAATTAGATAAATGCTGCTGTTGGTTTCATTAGGCTAATCATTTTCTCATCCAATCTTGTTCCTCTTTCTGTGTACATTATAAAATTAGTGGTAGTCATTTCTCTGTGTTAAAACCTTTACTTTTTAAAGATTTGAAGTGGAAAAGTCATGGACTTTGGAGTAAGACAAACCAGGATTTGAATCTTGAGTCTGTTAAGCAGCTGTGTGCTACTCAGTGTCCTCATTGATAAAATAGTTGCTCAATAAGTATTTATTAATTGAATGATAAAGTTGCTACTTTGAAAAGATTTCATTCTATATAGACAGATGTCACACCATGTTTATATTTGCATAACTGAAGTCAAGCATGCCTTTTTAGTAGCTCTTGCTATAAGTAAACAAATCTCATTCTAGACTTTTTTCTTCTTCTACCTTTTCCTTTATAAAGCTTCATTTAAAAAGTGCCATTTGCTTAGTCTTTCTAATTCGTGTACATCATCATGCTAGTTCAGCCAAGGATACTCTCTACAAGAGTTAACTTTATTCTATTCCAAGCTATGACTGAACTAAAGCTGTAAATATGGAATATCATTAGTGTTGTAGAAAACTATTCATAACAATAACAGAGTAGGGTCCATTCTGCTGATGTATTTATAAAGTGAGAGTTTTCTGAGAGAACTTTAAAATATGCTATATTTTCCAAGATAAGGGAAAATGAATATAAGCATATTCTGGATCTGCTAAGCTTCTGTATTGTGCCTATGTGCTGTATTTATAAAGCGAGAGTTTTCTGAGAGAACTTTAAAATATGCTATATTTTCCAAGATAAGGGAAAATGAATATAAGCATATCCTGGATCTGCTAAGCTACTGTATTGTGCCTATATGCTGTAATCATGTTGATGCTAATGCTAGGTACAATGATTTTTATTTTATGGATTGATTATAAAGAAACAAGTCGGTGAAATGATATGTCAGGCCAAGTAAAAGTTAACCATTAAATAAGCATCCTTTGAATTATAGTAGATATTCAAAGTTATGTAATTTCTTTTATAAATAAAGAAGATTGGTGAAATTGTTAGTATTTGATGTAAGAAAAATATGAAATTTAAATGCAATTCTTTCCTGCTTGTAAAAGTCAATAAAGTCTAATAGGGGAAGGTATAATAGAGCCTTTTTGGCTGAGCATGGTGGCTCTCACTTGTTTATTTAACTTACAATTTTTTGACTTCATAATAGTGTGAAAGCAATATGCATTCAGTAGAAACTGTACCTCAGGTACCCGTACAACCATTCTGTTCTTTACCTTCATTATAGTATTCAATAAATTACATGAGATATTCAACACTTTATTTTAAAAGAGATTTTGGGTTAGATGATTTACACAACTATAAGTTAATTTAAGAGTTCTCAGCACATTTAAGCTATAATGTTCAGTAGGTTAAATGTGTGAAATGCATTTTCAACTAATGTTTTCAATTTACAATGGATTTGTTGTAACACAATCCTGTTGTAAGTCAAGGAGCATCTATATATTTTTTTGCCTGCAACTTCTTAAAAAGGCAGGAATGTTTAAAGCAAAAATTAAACACTATTATGGGATTATATAGATATAATATGTACGATGCCAGTGGCACAAAGCAGAGAGGCAGTTGACTATAATGTTACAAGATTCTTACGTTTTACATGAAGTAGTAGTGTATTATTATAAATCTAGATAGACCGTGATATGTTAAAAAGGCATATTCTAATCCCTAGAGTAATCTCTGAAAATATGAAGAGGCTTACCTAAAAAACAAATAGAGGAATTGAAATGGTATATTTGAAAATACTGTTAATTCAAAAGAAGGCGGGTAAAAAAGAACAAAGGAACAAAAAAACAGATGGGGCAAATAAAAAACAACAATCTAAATGGTAGACTCAGCCAGATAATTACATCAAGTTTAAGTGCACTAAAGATGTCAATGAAAAAGGTAGAGAATATTATCAGGCTAGATTTTTTTTTTTTTTAAAGCAAGTCCTAACTCTTTACTGTCCATAAGCAACAAACTTGAAAGTTTTTAAAAAAAAAAAAAAAAAAGTGGGGGAAAGATAGTCTAATAGGAGAGAAAACAAATGATCAATATCCAGAATGAAAGGGCAAATTGTACTTAGATGAAAGAGAACACAAACAATATCCAAAATAAATGAGCAGAATGTCACTAAAGATGCTATAGATATTAAAAGAGATAATATCATTAAAGCCTTTATACCAGTAAACTTGGAAACTTATACAAAATTGACAAATTCTTTGAAAAATACAACTTAGCACAATGGCATAAGATGTAATAGAAAATCTGCATAATTAAGAAAATAGAAGGTTTTACTATGAATCTTCCCACAAAGACCCAGGCGATTTTATTGGTTAATTGTAACAGGAACACACACCCATTCATGAGAAAATAAAACCCTTTGCAAACTAAGAATAGGAGGGAACTTCTCATTTCTTTGAAAAACCTATAGATAAATATATTTAGTATTGAAAACTTTTTCTAAAATTAGGAACAAGGCAAGAATGTGCCCTCTCATCACTTTTATTCAACAAAGCACACACATAAAAACACCAACAAATGTTAAAAAGGAAAAGTAGGGCCAGGCCTGGTGGCTCATGCCTGTAATCCCATCACTTTGGGAGGTGGAGACAGGCAGATTGCTTGAGCCCAGTAGTTCAGGACTAGCCTAGGCAACATGGCAAAACTCTGTCTCTACAAAAAATACAAAAATTAACCAGGTGTGATGGTACATGCCTATAATTCCAGCTAGTTGGGAGTCTGAGGCAGATGGATCACATCAGCCGAGGAGGTCAAGGCTGCAGTCACTTGCACTCCATTCTGGATGACCCCGTCTCAAAACAAACAAAAACAACAACAAAGAAAGGGAAAAAGTAAAATTAATGATTCAACAATGATACCTTATATGAAGAAAATCCTAAGAAGTCTACAAAACAATTTTTAGAACTATTTAGCATGGATGTAGGACACAAAATCAGTGTACAAAGATCAACATATTTCTATATTTCAGCAATAAACACCTGGAAATTGAAGTTTAATATTTTTCATTTATGATTACATAAAAATATATATAATAATTTAGCTTAAGACATGCAAGACCTCTACAGTGAAAATGATAAAATGTCTCTTAGAGAAATTAAAGATGAAGATAAATGAGAGTATTAGTAAATGATAAATGAGATATTATTAAAATGTTAGTTCTCACCAATGTTTAGATTTAATGCAGTCTTTGTCATAATCCTAACAAACGTTTCTTTTTAAGTTTTGCTTTTTTTATTTTTACTTTTTAAAATGGATCTTTTTTAAAAAAATTTCAGTGGATGAAAACTTTTATATTAGTATTTGGTATTTATCTTTTCTGCTTTATATTTCATTTTTCATGTAATCTAATTTTTCTTCTTTTTACTTTTTTGGGGGATAATCATTTATACCTAATTTAATTGTTTTTATTTTTTAATTTTTATTTTTCAACCTGAAGTTTTATTTAAAACGTAAAAAAAATGTTCCTCCAAAATGCTGGTGAATAAAGTAAAAGGATACGATACAGCGTTCTCTTCCTACGTGTTAGCCAGCCTATCCAAGGACAAGGTAATATACAGTACTTAATGCTGGTAGAATTTCACAGTAGTTTAGTGTTAAAGATTATCTGTGCCTAGATTATGAAGAGGTTCTTAGTGTGTGATGATTAGCTCTGGGTTTACATCTTACTGGAAATGAATAAGAGCTCTTGCTCCTTAGCCATAGCCAAATCCCTTGGACCCAAAGATCTTTGCATAGCATCCTTTACAGTAGATTTCACCTTCTTTTTCAGTCAGATTTGTTGATTCAAGACTCTTCCCACACTTTGCACATCGAAAACAGTTTTTGTGCCAGGGCTTTCGAGCTCCAATTATCTTCTCGGCAGCATATACAGAATCCCCATATCTGGAACACTTCTCGGCACCTCCGTATTTCTGAGCAAATTTAGAAATGTTTGGATTTGTCGTAGGCCTGCGAGGCTGAACACTTTGGCTTGATGCCCAGCTTCTCGCCACGGTCCATGTTAAGCGTGCCAGCGCCCTGGTCATTAACTGTAGCCTTTTGGCCTATACTTCTTTACATAGCAGGATTTGCAATAAATATATCTCTTCATCGTCAATTGCCACTGTTGTGCTATCTAAATTTTTCCTGCAGAGAAAGCAGCAGCGGTGGAAGCTCCTGCCGTCACGCTGCACCTCTTCTGCGTGGTACGTGGTCTTTCCGCAGGCCGCACACTTTTTCCACAGTATCAGGCATATTGAGTCGGAGGCAGGAGCATGCACCGCAGGCGGAGCCCAGCCGAGGCTGGGCTGGAGGGAGGGTCCAAGAGTATATCACAATATATTCTTGTAACAAACCTGCACATATACACCCTGAGTCTATAAAAAAATAAAAACGATATCCCTTCTTTTTATTTTTTATAGATTCAGGGTATATATGTGCAGGTTTGTTACAAGAATATATTGCATAATGGTGAGGTGTGGACTTGTAGGTGCCCATCACCCACATAGTGAACATTGTACCCAATAGATAATTTTTCAACTCTCACCTTCCTCCCATGTTCCCTCCTTTTGAAGTCTCAGTGTCTATAATTTCCCTCTGTATGTTCATGTGTACCCATTGTTTAGCTCTCACTAATAAATGAGAACATGTGGTATTTGCTTGCTCTTTCTCTCTCTCTCCCTCCCTCCCCCCGCTCCTCTCTCTGTTTCTTTTTTCTTTCTCTTTTCTTTCTTTCTTCTTTCTTTTTTTCTTTCTCTCTCTCTCTTTCTCTTACTCTCTCTCTCTCTCTCTCTCTCTCTTTTTCTTTCTTCCTCTCTGTCTCTTTCCCCCCCACCCCTTCCTTTCTTTCCTTTCTTAAGGTCTTACTCTGCCTCCAAGCTGGACTG
>PVKP010037222.1:0-21813 GCA_004027715.1 Plecturocebus donacophilus | reverse complement strand
AATCAAAAAAAAAAAAGAAACTGGAAAAAAAAAAAGAATAAATGGAATCCAAAACAATAAGAAAGAAGGAAATAATAAAGATTAAGGTGGAGATAAATGAAATAGAGAACAGAAAACAATAGAGAGAATGAACAAAACCAAAAATTAGTGTTTTGAAAATGTCAATAAAATTGATGACTTTTTATCTGGACTGAGTAAGAAAAAAAGAGAGAAGACCTAAATTACTAAAATTAGGAATGAAAGTGCAAACATTACTAATGACCTTACAAAACTAATAATTTTTAAAGATTATAAGAGAATACTATGAACAACTGTATGCCAACAAATCACAGAACCTAGATGAAATGGACAAATTCCTAGACATATAAGCTACCAAAACTTATTTAAGAAGAAATACAAAACATGAATAGATCAATAACAAGTAAAGAGATTGAATCGGTAAAAATAAAAAAGAAAACTTTGAACAAAGAAAAACACAGGATCAGATGGCTTCACTAGTGAATTCTACCAAGTGTTTGAACAGTTAACACTATTTTTTCCTCAAACACCTCCCCTAAAAAGAAAAGGATGGAACATTTCTGAACTCATTCTATGAGGCCAGTATTATCCTGGTACCAAAGCCAAAGATATCACAAGACAAGAAAACAAGAAACCAACATCCCTTATGAATATAGATGCAAAAATCCTTAACAAAATACTAGCAAATCAAATCCTGCAGCATATTTAAAGAATTATATACCATGACCAAGTGGGATTTATCTCAGGAATGCAAGGATGGTTCAACAGATAAAAATCAATCAATGTGGCCAGGCGAGGTGGCTCACGCCTGTAATCTAAGCACTTTGGAGGCCAAGGCGGGCAGTTCACCTGAGGTCAGGAGTTCAAGACCAGCCTGACCAACATGGTGAGACCCTGTCTTAAAAAAAAAAAAAGAAAAAAAATTAATCAATGTACTACACTATATTACAAGATTAAAAGAAAAAATACATAATCCTCTCAATTGATGCAGAAAAAGCATTTAACAAAATCCAACACTCTTTCATGATTAAAAAAAAACCCCACAACACTCAACAAACTAGGAGTAGAAGAGAACTTCTCCAGCCTTATAAAGGGCATTACATTAGTCTGTGTGGGCTATAACAAAATACTACACACTGGGTGGCTTAAACAACAGATATTTATTTTCTTCCAGTTTTATAGGCTAGAAGTCCACAATCAAGGTCAAAGTTTATTTCTGGTGATGCCTTTTTTTCTAGCTTGTAGATGGCTGCCTTCCCACTGTGTTCTCAGATGGCCTTTCATTTGTGCTCATGTAAAGACAGAGATATCTCTGATGTCTCCTCCTCTTCTTCCTTTTTCTTTTTTTTAAGACAAGTTCTCATTGTGTTGCCCAGTTTGGAGTGCAGTGGTGTGATGATGACTCATTATAGCCTCAACCTCTTGGGTTCAAATGATCCTCCCACTTAAGCCTTCTGAGTAGCTGGGACTACAGGTGCATGCCACCACACCTGGCTAATTATTTTTTTAATTTTTTTGTAGAGACAGGGTCTCACTGTGTTGCCCAGGTTGGTCTTGACCTCCTGGACTCAAGTTATTCTTCGGCATCAGCCTCTCAAAGTACTGGGATTGCAAGAATGAGCCACCACACATGGCTCTTTTCCTCTTCTTATAAAGACAACAGTTCTATCAGATCAAGACCCTCTCTCTCTCTCTCTCTCTCTCTCTTTTTTTTTTTAATGGAGTCTCACTATGCCACCCAGGCTAGCATGTAGTGGTGTGATCTTGGGTCACTGCAACCTCCACCTCCTGGGTTCAAGGAATTCTTAGGCCTCAGCCTCCTGAGTAGCTAGAACTACAGGCACATGCCACCATGCCCAGCTAATGTTTTGTATTTTTAGTAGAGACGGGGTTTCACATATTGGTCAGCCTGGCTGGTCTTGAACTCCTGACCTCAGATGATCTGCCCACCTCAGCGTCCCAAAGTGCTGGGATTGCAGGAATGAGCCACTGCGCAGGCCAAGACCCTCTCTTTATGATCTCATTTAACCTTCATTACCTCCTAATAGGCCCTGTCTCCAAATACAGTAACATTGTGGGTTAGAGCTTCAATATGTGAATTTGGGAGGGACACAGTTCAGTTGAAAACAGGCATCTATGAAAAACCCACAGTTTGCATCATACTTAATAATGAAAGATTGAAAGCCTTTCTCCTACAATCAGGAACAAGATTAGGATGTTAGTTCTTGTCACTTCTATTCAACAATACATTGGCAATTCTATCTAGGGCAATTAGTCAATAAATAAAAGTCAGATTGGAAAGGAAAAAGTAAAACTATCTCTATTTGCAGATCACATACTCTTATATATAGAAACCCCTGAAGAATTTACAAGAAAAGACTATTAGAGTTAATAAACAAGTTTAGTGAAGTTTTCATGTACAAAAATCAGTTGTATTTCCATATACTAGCAACGAACAATCTAGAAATAAAATTAAGAAGTTCATTAATAGCAGCATTGAAAAGCATAAAATAATTGTGAATAAATTTCACCTAGTAAGTATAAGATTTGTACACTGAAAAGTACTGTTGAAAAAAAAATTTTTAACTGAAATAAATAAAAGACATCCCATATTCATGAATTGGAAGACTTTCTTTTTTGAGACAAGGTCTCTCTCTGTTGCCTAAGCTGGAGTGCAGTGGCTCAGTCATGTCTCACTTCAGCCTCAACCTCCTGAGCTCAACCAAGTGATCCTCCTACTCAGCATCCCAAGTAGCTGGGACCAGAGGTACACACCACCACACCTGGCCAATTTGTGCATTTTTTGTAGAGATGTGGTTGCACCATGTTGCCCAGTCTGGATCTTAATGTTTTTAAGATGACCGTACTCCTCAAAATGATCTACAGATTCAGTGCAATCTCTACCAGAATTCCAGCTGACTTCTTTGTAGATACGGACAAGCTAATTTTAAAATTTATATAAAATTACAAGACACCTGAATCCTGATCACAGTTTTGAAAACAACAACAACAACAACGTTGAAGGACTGACATTTCTCAATTTCAGAAATTACCACAAATCTTCAGTAACTGAAACAATGTGATACTGGTATAATCTCAATTCCATTTCTATATGAAATGGAATTGAGAACCCAGAAATAAACCCATACGTCTATGGTCAGTTAGTTTTCAACAAAGGCACCAAGATAATTTGATGGTGGAAAGAATGGTCTTCTTAACAAATAGCCCTGAAATAATTCAATACCCATATGCAAAAGAATTTGGATCCCCTACTTCATACCATATAAAAAAATTAACTCGGAACATGTCAGAGTCCTAAATGTAAGAGACCTAAAACCATGAAAGTTTTAGAAGGAAACATAGGTGTAAATCTTTGTGACTTTGAATTAGACAAGGTTTCTTAAATATGACACCAGAAATACAGGAAATGAAAGAAAGATGGATATATTGAATTTCACCCAAATTTAAAACTCTTTTGCATCAAAGGACACTCTCAGAAGAGACAACTCACAGAATGGAATAGCATATTTGGAAATCATATATTAGATATGGACTTTAAAATATATGTATTTTAAAACTCTTACAATTCAGCAATAAAAAGACAACTCAATTTTTAAAAACAAGCAAAGGACTGGAATAGACATTTCCCCAAAGAAGATATATAAGAGGCTAATAAGCACGTGAAGAGATGCTCAGCATCGTTAGTCATTAGGGAACCAGAAATCAAAACCACAGTGAGATGCCACCTCACACCCTCTAGGACGGACACCAGATGGAAAATAGCAGGTGCTGGTGAGGATGTAAAGAAACTGGAACCTTTATACATTGGTGAAAGGAATGTAAAATGGTGCAGCCACTGTAGAAAATAGTTTCATGGTCCTCCAATGATTTAAATACAGAGTTACATATGTCCTAGCAATTTTACTCCTAGGTATATATGCAAGAAAATTGAAAACATGTTCAAAAAGATTTGCACGTGACTGTTCATAGCAACATTATTCATAACAGCCAAAAAGTAGAAACGACCCAAATATCTATTGATGAATAAATGAATAAACAAAATGTGATATATCTATACAATGAACTATTCAGCCATAAAAGGAATGAAGTACTGATATGTTCTATAACACAAATGAATCTTGAAAATATTATTCTAAGTGAAAGAGGCCAGATACAACAGGCCCTAATCTGTGTGATTCTGTCTATACAAGATGTCCAGAATAGGTACATCCACAGAGATAGAAAGCAGGTTATCCACTGGCAGGTGCCGGCATGTTGGGTGGTGCTCGTGGTGATGGTGATGGTGACGGAGGACTGAAGTGACAGCTTCGTGGGTACAGGATTTTCTTTTTGGGGTGATGAAAGTGTTCTGTAATTATTAGTGATGGTTGCACAACTCTGAGTACACACACATAAAAACCCACTGAATTGTAGTTTTTTAAGTGGTTTACATTTTATGTTATGTCTTTGAAAAGCTCCTGGAGTGTATTTCTGTGTATATGGGAGATAGAGACCCAATTTCATTTTTTTACCTGCGGCCCTTCATCATCACTTATTGAAAATATTGTCCATTCCTGACTCCTCTGCAGCGCCACCTCTGCCATAAGTCAGTATGGGCTCCCTGACACCACTTCTCCTGTCCCTCAAAGGTGCCCCTTTGGTCCTTGCATGCTCCTCCGTATCCTGGAACAGCCTAACGGGGTCTTGGAGTGGGCAGGAACAGCGGCTGTAGACACCCACGGGTCATTTGTTAAGTCTGACTCCTCTAAGCTGGCACTACCTGCTTTTGAGCATATATTACCCTGACTTTATCGCCAGCATAATATTAGTTGCAGGAAAATATAGCTAACTGCTAAGTGTCCTTTAGGCTGCAGTGAGATGACTTTGTCCTCGCCTTCAGTTCCCCTTTGGCCGAGCAATGCTTGACCTTCTCAGCTCTGCCCACCATTTCCTTTCAGGTCTTTCTATCCTGAGCAGGATCCTCCCTCTCTCTGATGCCTCACACTATGACGAGCTGGAGAGCCAGCTGCCTCTTGGCCCCAGCAATGTCCTCACTAGCGTCGCCCCTTGCCAAAGCATTTCCAAATAACAACAGTAATCGCTAGCATTTGTTACACCTCACACACATTAACGCATGTATCTATCCACATGGATAGAGCCATACCTTGCAGTGTCCGGGCTCGGTGGCTCATGACTCTAATCCCAGCACTTTGGGAGGCCGAGGTGGGTGGATCACGAGGTCAGGAGTTTGACACCAGCCTTTCTGGTGTCAAACTCCGTATCTAATAAAATACAAAAACCAGCTGGGCATGGTGGCGGGTGCCTGTAATGCCAGCTACTCAGGAGGCTGAGGCAGGAGAATTGTTTGAACCTGGGAGGCGAAGGTTGCAGTGAGCCGAGATCGCGCCATTGCACTCCAGCCTGGGAGACAGGGCAACATTCCATCTCAAGAAAAAAAAAAGAGGTATCTTGTACTATCTACTACAAGGTAGATATTATTATTATAGTTCTCCATCAATCTTCAAAATATCACAGGTAAGGGAGACTTCACTATTACAAGTTGTAACACTTTACAGATGAGGACACTGAGGTTCAATAACTTGGCCGAGACCACATTAGCAGGAAGAGGCTTGGCGAAGCCCGTAACCGTCTTTCTCTCTCTAGATGCTGTATTTCTTGTGGATGGTCAGAACTGCCTAGCCAACCCAGAGAAGAGTGAGAAAGAATAAATCATTATTGACTTAAGCCATTGGTTTTTTGAGTGGTTTGTTACACAGCAGTATGTACCTGAAACATATGCAGAATATTAAATTGTAGATGAATATTTTCAACATGAAGATATGTTTACAACGTATTGTTAAGTGAAAAAAGGGAGGCTATAAAACAATGCATGCAACATGAGTTCATTGTTGCAAAAAACAAAAGCAGATGATCTGAAGCTATTCCATTCCTGTTTGGGGAGAGTGCACATTTAGATGTTGAGGGATGCTTGTATTTGCAGGAGGATGCTAATTAGTTTAGATCCTATTGCCTGGAAGCTGAAGAATGACGGGAACCCAAAGCAGGATCACGTGTGTGGAGCATCTTCCACTCTAAAGAGAGGTGAAAACCACGGTGCACCTCCTGGGGCTTCGACAGGCTTCAGAACCAGCTCTCCACTCCCACCATCGCCATAAACCCTCCTCTCCTTCCTATAAGCAGATGGGAACGGTCAGAGCAGCCACTCACTGGCAAGACCACCTAAATAACTTCTGGAGCCCAGTGTAAAATGAAAAGAAGTTGCCCCTGGTTCAAAATTATAAAACTTCAAGACAGAAGAGCACTGGACCAACCGCCAGCACTTCTGGCATGGGGCCTTATGGAAGTTCACAGACTGCATGCCCCGTGAAGCCGCCCTTGTTCCCAGCAGGGGAGGGGCTCTGCTTCTCCTTCTACTTTCTGGAAACAGGGGTGAGCTCCTGGAGACTTGCTCACAGAAAGTGGGGTGCCTGTAAAGGGAGGGGCTGGCATCCCATGGCCCAAGGGAGGCAGGAAAGGGAAGGAGCGCCAGACAGAGGCAACTGCACAGAAGTAGCAGGAACTGGGGGGAGAGGGGCGCATGTCCTGTTTGTCCAGGTCAGGGTAAGTGAGTTTCCTGGGGAGGTGGCTGGGAAGGAATTTCAGTGGTGGGCCTCTGGGGGCTATAGCTGAGAGGGAAGACATCCAGCCAGAGTAAACCTCTCCCTAGAAAACCCAACCACATACCCCACTTGGAAGTCTGCCGGCAGAAGGCATTGATCATCAGGCAGTGGTGGCCAAGAGAGCAAGATCTGTGGCTGCTCTGCTCCAGTTCTCATCCCCCAACCCATCACACACCAACTTAAATCCTGGAACTGAAAGGACTCCAGCAGATGATCTGAATCTATTCCATTCTTGTTTGGGGATAGTGCGTTGTATTTGCATGTTGAGGGATGCTTGTATTTGCATGCGGGAGGAGAAGGAGAGAAACCTCTGCCCCCTATTCCTAGCCTTGCTTGGCTGAGGGACATTCGGTAGGGGGCAGTCATCCTATAATTGCACATGATTTTTTTTTTTTTTTTAATTTTTAGAACTAGAGTCTTACTCTGCCGCTCAGGCTGGAGTGCAGTGGCTCAATCATAACTCACTGCAGCCTGGAACTCCTGGGCTCAAGCAATCCTCCTGCCCCAGCCTGCCAACTAGATGGAACTACAGGCTACACACCACTACACCTGGCTAATATTTTATTTTGATTTTTTATAGAGACAGAGTCCCACTATGTTGTCCAGGCTGGTCTCGAACTCTTGGCCTTAAGCAGTCCTCTGCTTTGGGCTCCCAAAGTGCTGGGTTTACAGGTGTGAGCCACTGTACCTAGCCGAACCTGATATTTAACTTTTATATCATTTTATTTTTTTGAGACAGGGTCTCACTTTGTGGCCTAGGCTGGAGTGCAATGGCACAATCATGGCTCACTATAGCCTTGACCTCCTGGGCTCAAGAGATCTTTCCACCTCAGCCTGTAGCAGGGACTACAGGTGTGTACCACTACACCTGGTAAATTTTTGTATTTTGTGTAGAGATGGGGTTTCACCATGTTGCCCAGGCTGGTCTCAAACTCCTGAGCTTAAAATCCTGATCCACTGGCCTTTGCCTCCCAGAGTGCTGGAATTACAGGTGTAAGCCACCGTGACTGGCCTTAACTTTTTTTTTTTTTTTTTTTGGAGACAGAGTCTCACACGGTCGCCCAGGCTGGAGTGCAGTGGCATGATCTTGGCTCACTGCAATCTCCACCTCCTGGGTTAAGAGATTCTCTTGTCTCAGCCGCCTGAGTAGCTGGGATTACAGGTGCCCGCCACCACGCCCAGCTAATATTTTTATTTTTAGTAGACACAGGGTTTCACCATGTTGGCCAGGCTGGTCTTGAACTACTGACCTCAGGTGATCTGCCCGCCTCGGCCTCCTAATGTGCTGGGATTACAGGCATGAGCTACGGCACCCCTGGCCTTAATGTTTTAATTGAACTAGACTAACCCGGATTTTTAATAACTGGAGGTGACCAGAAAGCTAGGAATCTGCCAGGAATATTGTTCAGGGTGAGAAGAGGAGATTTGACAACGCATGGCTGAAGGCTGTGATTAGAGACAAAGCAAAAATGTTTCTTGCTTGAATCCTGTTAAATTCAGATTTTTCCATAAGCCAGGTCCATGTGAATAGAAATAAATCCAGAAGGGATTAGAGCAGGGCTTTAGGCACCAGGTGGGGGGATTTTGTACTAAGACAAAAAGTGGCTTTTAGTGAAAGGAGATGTGCTACCCTCATCCGGCCCATCCCCTGAGTCTCCATCCTCTCTGGACAGCAGGCAGCCCCTACCCACTGGCACACAGCCTCACTCATGCCTGTTCTGGGCCGCTCAGGGACCAGTCTCATAAATGTCTGTTACATCAAAACAGCACTGCAGAGCCAGGAAAGCTTCTGAGCTCCCCTGGAGAAGCCAGGTGGGGATGATTTACAGGGACCTGGTGCCAGCAGACTGGTAAGGATGAGGGTGGGGTTGAAGAGTGCCAGAGAGGATGCCCAACTCGTCCTCGTGTCATTTGGGGAAACCCCTCAGTACTGGGCCAACCAGGAGGGTTGGTTGCCCTGGCAGCAGGATTGGGGCTGACAGAGGAGAAGGCTGGCGGGCATAGGGTGAGGACAGAGTGAGGCTGGAGAGACCGAACCTGGGAACAGCCGCAAAGGAGAATGCTGCCTCTCCTTTGTCTCCACAGCCTTCACATCCTGTGGGGAGAAAAGCCTCTCTCTGCTGGGAAGGGCTCCTTTTCCCTAAACTAGGAGGTGTGTAAGCATGTGAGCAAGTGTGAGTGTGTATGTGGGGTATGTGTGTGTGGTGTGAGCATGTATATGTGATCTATGTGATGTGTGTGATCTATGTGATGTGTGTGTGATATGTGTGTGATCTATGTGATGTGTGTGTGATGTGAGATGTGTGTGTGATGTGTGTGCACATGTATGCATGTGTGTGATGTGCAGTGCTGGCGCACGCCCTCTCTCCCTCACTCCCTCCCTCTCTGGCTCCAGCGGGGATGACTCAGCAGGGAAGCCAGGCCTGCTTCTCACTCTGGCTCCAGTGCAGCTGCTGTCTGCTCCCTGTCCCCCGTTTCTCCTCCTGACGGCAGCCACGGAGCAGGGGACTTCCTGGGCTGAGGCCCCTGTGATCTCTCCGTGGTGGCCTTGAGGAGGGGGCTGACCAGCCTCCCCTGGCAGTGCAGGTCCCTCACTCCCCCCTTACCCCTCCCCATTCCAGCTGCTTTTCCCCTCACCAGCTAACACTGATGGGGGTGCCCGTGTGCCAGGCACTGCAGCAGGCGCTCGGCATGCAGGACTTCATTCATCCTCACCCTGTGAGGCCAAGTCACTGGGCCAGCCACGCATTCACATGCAGTTCTGACAGATATGCACACCTGCATGGGCCAGAGTGTACAGGCAGGGACACTCATGAAAGAACCCCAGGTAGCAGGCCGGGTACGGGGGCTCACACCTGTCATCCCAACACTTTGAGAGGCTGAGGCGGCTGGATAACTTGAGGTCAGGAGTTTGAGACCAGTCTGGGCAATATAGCGAAATCCCGTCTCTATTAAAAATACAAAAATTATCCAGGGTGTGGCGGTGCACACTCGTAATCCCAGCTACTTAGGAGACTGAGACAGGAGAATCACTTGAGCCAGGGAGGCAGAGGTTGTGAGCCATGATCGTGCTGCTGCACTCCAGCCTGGGTGACAGAGGAGACTCCTTAAAAAAAAAAAAAAGACCCCAGGTAGCAGCAACAAAGTGAAGTGAACAGCTGGAAACTATCCGTGCAGTCAGTAGGACACACCACAGGTGTTACGGTGCATCTGCATGATGGGAGACCATGCATTCATTAAAAAGGGCCAGGAAGCTGGGCGGGTGGCACACACAGCAGTCCCAGCTACACAGGAGGCTGAGGTGGGAGGATGGCTGGAGCCTGGGAGTGGGAGACTGCAGGACTGGAGCATTGTACCTGTTGCTAGCCACAGCACTCCAGCCTGGGCAATGTAGAGTCTATCTCTAAAAACTATTAATTAATAAACAAAAAGGAGGAGCTCTATGTGTGCATGAATATCGAGCAACTGCCAAGGTACATCAATCAACGAAGAAAGTAGAGTGCTCACGCCTGTCATCTCAGCACTCTGGGAGGCTGAGGTGAGTGGATCATTTGAGCCCAGGAGTTCAAGACCAGCCTGGGCGACATGGTGAAATTCTGTCTCTACTAAAAATACAAAAAAAAAAAAAAAAAAATTAGCCAGGTGTGGTGGTGTGAGTCTATAGTTCCAGCTACTCAGGAGGCTGAGTGAGGAGAGTTGCTTCAGCTCAGGAGGCAGAGGTTGCAGTGAGTCAAGGTTCACCACTACACTCCAGCTGGGTGACAGAGTGAGACACTGTCTCAAAAAAATTAAAAAAAAGTAGAGTGCAAAGCAGTGTGCTAGTGTAGCTAGGGGGCCGCTGTGTTTGTGTGTGCCCACCCGTGTGTGCACAGATGCACACTTATGTCCCTATAGAAGCTGATCTGCAGACCAACTCTGGAGGAGGATACAAGTAATCAGTGGCAACGGTTGTCCCTGGGAAGGAGAATAAGAGACCAGAAGCTGGGGTGGTGGTGGGGGAACTGCACTTATGACACCTTATATGGCTCTAATCTCAGGCAGTGCCTTCAGAAAATGAGAAACCATTGTTTAAAAGCTGTAATGTGGCCAGGCACAGTGGTTCACGCCTGTAATTCCAGCACTTTGGGAGTCCAAGGCAGGCAAATCACTTGAGGTCAGAGTTTGAGACCAGCCTGGTCAACATGATGAAACCCTGACTCTACTGAAAATACAAAAATTAGCCAGGCGTGGTGGTGCACACCTGTAATCCCAGCTACTCAGGAGCCTGAGGCAGGAGAATCACACGAACCCTGGAGGTAGAGGTTGTAGTGAGCTGAGATCGAGCCACTGAACTCCAGCCTGGGCAACAAGAACGAAACTCCATCTAAAAACAAAAAAAAACAAACAAAAAAACCATAATCCAATATGTAAAAGAAAACCCCACATCTGCCTGACTTCAAAGTTCAAACCCTTAACCATAAGAATGGACTGCCAAAGGAATTTGGACTAAGGTGTGTGGGTGAGTGCTTGTGTGCCTGTGCCTGTGTGTGCGTGAGTGTGCATCTGTGCATGTGTGTGTCAGTACAGGTGTGCTTATGTGTATGAGTGGGCATATAAGAGAAAGTGTATGAGTATATACTTTCAGAAATCCAGCTTCTGGTCCCCAAGTCCTGTTTCCAGGAGGTGAGCCATGGCAACCTTAACCCCAGACTGCCCTGGCACGCTCTGCCCTTCTCTCTGTCTCGTATAGATAGCTGAATGGAACCACAGGGAAGGGAAGCGTGGGGAGTGGGTGGGCTGCCAGACAGGACTCCACCCCACCCAGGCCAGCTCTGTTAGGGGAGAAGATGCCCTTCCCCTTTCCCTGCCTCTCCCCTCCCCGCCACGCCCACCCCAGGCCCCAGAAGTTCTCAGCACCACCCTGATCTACCAGCTGGGGACGGGGGTGGGGAGGGAGGAAGGCAGGACTGGAGCTGAGCAGGCCCGCACCCAGGGGAGGAGGTGGGGAACTGAGGGCTGCCTTTGCTGAGTAGAGGGATGATTTTTCTGGGCTTGGAGAGGTTGGAGAGAGGGCAGAGCCAGGGTGCCTGGAGATCAAGTTTCGGGGTGACGGGGAAGCTGCCGGGGGAGTGTGGGGGCAGGCAGGGCAAGCGGAGCAGGCGGTGGTGCCCAGAACTCTTGGTGTCACGTGACCCCCTCAAACCACAGGCCAGGGTACATGGTTTGCTGCTAATTTTACCAGCAGGGTCAGATTTTCCCTCCCTTCTCCAAAACTATCCCTGAAAAGCTGGCGCGGACCGCCAATGCCGTGCACATTCTCTTGTCCCCAAATGTCTCCTCCCAAATCTGATAGCCTGCTTGAAATTCCACCCTCAGAATCCCACATGGGGTTCCAGGCCCCAGGGCTGCCATCTACAAGCTGGGTGTCTAGGACCAACTACCAACTACCTAGCAGCTCTCAGGCTCAGGGCTCGATCTGTCAAACGCGGATGAGGGTGCCGCGCTGGTGTGAGGGTCCGTGGACAAACACCTGCAAGGCTCAGTCACTTTTAATGCCCCATTCCTCCTCCACACCTAGGGTGTCCCAGGGCTCCAGACCCAATCTTACGGGAAGAGGTAGTGAGCAGGGAAGTGAGTATTTCAAAGGGTGGGAGCAGAGAACAAGTTGAGATGAGGGGCCCCAGCCCCTGAGAAAGGTGTCTCCTAAGTGGGAAAGAGAAGACGGCAGCGGGTCAGGAAAATACATTTGGCAGGATCACAGAAATCTCTGCCCGGCTCACCAAGGCAACCGCCGCCTGTCCCCGCTGTGCAGCTGCCGCCGTCTCGGGCCTCCCCCTCATTTCTCCCCGAGCTCTAACTGTAGCCAGATTTCACTCTAGAAAGGGAGGGGTGCGTGGGGGGGCTTTGTCTCAGTGCCGAGGGAGGGCATGCTGTAGATGGACCGGTAGGGATAGGACTGGAGGCAGCTGAGCACATCAGGGGTGATAGGATGAGGGTTGGCAATGATGATAGGTACAACAGAACACAAATGTCATTTATATGAAGACAGGAAATTAGCCCCTTAGGGTATTTGCATCATTCTTGTTCTGTGGTGTTATGGTTATGAGGTTATTTACCTGGTTAATTTATGCCGGGGAGCCTGCTAGGTAGAGATGTTCTCTATTGGAAGGAGATGTCCCCTCCTAGGCAAGATGTGGCAGAGAATTCTCATGGTTCCTCAATCTCCATGCTCCTCTTCTTCTCTAGGAATTGGACCTACAATTTTTAGCTGGGCACAGGGCCACATGGAAGAAAGACTCACCTCCTCACCGTCTTTGCATCTAGATATGGTCATGTGGTTAAATTCTAACCAAAAGGAGACAAAGAGAAGTATCACAAGTAATTTCCAAGGGTATCCTAAGAGGAAGAAGGTATGCCCTTGCTCAGACCTTTTTTCCTACTTCCTGCTGGTGGAATGTTGAATCAATGGCTGGAGCATGAGAGGCTATTTTGGGCCGTGAGGTACAGGTTGCATACTAAGAACTGTGGAGGAAATGATATAAAAGGAGCCTGGGCCCTGATGTGTTGAAAGCCTTTGCCAGCCCTGAGCTGACACCTCCACCATGATGATGAAGGCCATATCTGAGGGATGACGGAGCAGGGAACTGGAAAGAGCCTGGGTCCCTCCTGGTGCCATAGAGTGGCCATATTCGCTCTGGAATGCCTGCCTCTGAACTTCGTTGACATTAGAAGGAACTGCATGTCTAGCTCATTGAAGTCACTGCTACTTTGGATTTCTTGTTTCTTCAGAGCTATACCAAATCCTAAGTGAGATGCACAGCAAGTTATTCCCGGTTTCCCTGACCCATGCTTCCCTCCACATGATGGAGGCAAGGAAGAGTCCAGCTAAGCTTCTCTTCTGCACCTTGGAGTGAGCTACAATGGTGGGGGCCAAGGATAGCGTCCAGTCATTAAATGGCCTAGGAACTAGGAAGGGAGGAACTGGGTAAGGCTTCTTCTTCCCCAGGGTCCCAGAGGAATGGGATAAACCCTGGCTCAGAAACAAGATGGCAACTACGCTAACTTTATTGCCCCCATAAGACTTTAAGCAACTTGAGGCTAGAGATTAGAATCGACCCCAGCACACAGTAGATGCTCACTAAATACATATTGACTGGCTAGTAGATGCACTATGCTAAGGAGCTTGGATCAGAGGCTGAAGGGGCCAAAGCAATCCTGAGGACAGAATGGCAGTGGAGAGCCAGGAGAGAGATCCCTATGTGAAGGTGACTCTGGGGGGTGTTGTAACAAGGCAGTGCCACGCGGTCTGTGGCACACCCTTCCCACAATAGTGTAGCATATCCTCTCTGGGTAAGGAGGACATTCACGGCCACAGTGCTTTATAGCTAGCCATCCATGGTCATGTTCAGAATAGGATTTGTTCTTTGCAACCCCAAGGGCAGGGATTATTACTGCACTCTTTTCAGAAAGGAAAGCTGGGGTCCAGAACTGTGAGGTCACTTGCATAAGACCATTCCTAAGAAATGCAGGAGCTGGGACTTGAACCCAGGACTTCCTATTACATACATCACCTTTGTTGGAAGAAGGGATGCAGCTGAGGCTTTCTGGTGCTGATGTCACTCTCCTCAGAACTCCCCAGCCCAACTCTGAGACTCTGAGGCAATCGACGAAGGGGTGAGACAAGGGAGGGAAGGAGTGTCAGGAAACCTCTCAGCAGCTTGGAGGGCTGGTAGAAAGATGCGCTCAGCACTGCAAATAGCTCAAACAGTATATTTGTACAGAAAAGGGGTGTCCTTAACTCAAGATGCTTTACTGCCATCTACTGGAAAATTGTTATAATAATCATTCAAATATATGTAAGTGGGAAAATGAGGCCCCTGAAATTGTAAAGTGTAGAACCTGAACAACTGTACAAGGCAGCCCTAGACGCAACTTCACTTGGCTGAGAGAATGAAGAGAGAGAGGACCTTTGCCACTAGGGAGGCTCAAGTCTAGCCCTCTTCTTTAATGCCTGGGAGTACCTGGTTTACACAGAGGGTCTGTAGCAGTTTCACCATCTAGGGCATAGAATCTATTCATCCTTCCATCCAATCTACGCGCATGCCCTGTCTACTCTGGACCAGGTCCTTATCTGCTTTCTCCACCATTTCCTAGCTGAGAGCTCTTGGATATTTTCCTGGGCCACTGGCTCCTCTTGTAGAAGATAAAGGTATCTCTCTTGGCCATTTGAGACTTACATGAGACAATGTACAGAAAGTCCCTCCCAGCATGTGGTCAAAATTTGCCCCTTTACCCCCAAAGAGGTCAACTGTCAACTTAGTGCTGAGGGACCCTGAGACCAACAATCTTGACCTGCTCCTTGCACTGTTAGAGCTGAGTTACACACACCAGGAGGTTCATTTAGAGAAGACAGACTCTGGCATAGTTTCTGTCAGAAACCACCAAGAAGTTATGGATGTGAATGCGTGAAGGTAAAGTGCACAGCACAGAGCGGAGCCCACTGGGCGGTCACCTTCTTTTCCACCTGGAGGCCCTGGTTAGAAACTGGTGCTGGCTGGGAAGGTGCAGGAGTCCTTTATCCTGAGAGAGGCTGAACAGTTTAGGGTCGTGAGGATTCAATCTTACAGGTTTTATTTACCTGCAGGAATAGAGTTGCAGACTGTTGCTTGAACAGGTCCCTGGAGACTTCCATTAGGGCTAAAAGCAGGGCTGTCCAACCCTTTGGATTTCAGTTTCCTCATCTATAAGATGAAGCCAGCCATATTTGCTCTGAACCATCACTGGGGGTATTAAAATGCAGGAAGCAAAGGGTCAACCACAATCCCGGAAACGAAATAAACACAAAATAAATTATAGCTGCAATTGCAATCGTGGGCTCCAGGGGGCGTCTGGGTCTAGCTGAAAGATGCTGTTAGGTACCGTCCAACTCCCAGCCTCCGTGGGGGATTGGAAAAGCAGATCCCAGAACTGGCGAGGAGGCGGGTTGCAAGCCCCCCACTCCTTATGTGGGAAGGAAGCTGGCACAGACTTTCTGGAGGATGGTTTGGCGAAAGGGATCCTTTTGACACAGCCACTCCACTTCTTGGAATTCAGCCAAGGAAATAATCACAGAGCCCATAGAGTTGTTTGTGTTAGGGCGTTCATTGCAAGGTTGCTAATAATAGTGAGAAACTGGAAATAATCTAAAGTTAGAGATGCACTTAACACACATTTTGGCTGAACACCAGATGGTCAATTGTTACAATCAGTATTCAGCCAAAGCCCACGCCAATGCCTTTGATAAAGGAGTACATCTAAAATGTTATCAGAGATTCTCTGTAATGACAGTTTCCTTATTGGTGCATTTCACTGTCAGTGTTTAACAGTTTAACATTATAGTGCAAGAACAATATTGGCTTAGTGCTAGCAGTAGCGAGATTGCTTCTGTATGTTTGTGTTAATAAATTGGTGCTTACTTTTGACTGATAATGGCAGAGGAATGCGATGCCTCATTTGCTCTAATAATGTTTTCCTGGCCAGGTGCAGTAGCTCACACCTGTAATCCCAGCACTTTAGGAGGCCGAGGTGGGTGGATCACCTGAGGTTAGGAGTTCGAGACCAGCCTGGCCAACATGGCGAAACCCCATCTCTACTAAAGATATAAAAAATGAGCTGGGCGTGGTCGTGGACGCCTGTAGTCTCAGTTACTTGGGAGGCTGAGGCAGGAGAATTGCTTGAACCTGGGAAGCGAGGTTGCAGTGAGCTGAGACTGTGCCACTGCACTGCAGCCTGGATGACAGAGTGAGACTCTGTCTCAAAAAATGACAATAATAATATTTTTTTCTTTTTTTTGTAGTCTGTATATTCCATATTGGGTTAAATATAATTTACCATAGATATTTTTGTTAATATATATGATTTCAGAGGTTTCCCTCCTTATGAAATTATAAGGTTGGTTAAGCTGACATTCCGTTTTCATTTTATAAGATATAAAAAATTACAAATAGAGCTCAAAAAAACACTCATGGCCTAAATAGAATGAAGTAACTAAAAATGGAATACAGTGTTAAAAGGCTGTTTTGCTTTGTGTCATGAATGCTTGTATTCCAAACAATTCTACAAAGATTAGAACTCTGATACAATCTAATCTCTATTATTCTCATTCATACTATTATTTTACTTTTTTGTTGTTCTTGCTTCAAAAAGTATCTTTAAGCCAGATATAGTGACTCAAGGCTGCAATCCCAGCTACTTGGGAGGCTGAGGCAGGAAGATTCCTTGATCCCAGGAGTTGTAGGCTTCGGTGAGCTATGATAGTGCCACTGAACTCCAGCCTAGGGGTGACAGAGTGAAACCTTGTCTCTAAAAAGATTTTTAAAAATTTTTAAGTCTTTTTTTTTTTTTGAGATGTAGTCTTGCTCTGTCACCCAGGCTAGAGTGCAGTGGCACGATTTTGGCTCACCGCAACCTCTGCCTCCCAGGTTCAAGCAATTCTCCTGCCTCAGCCTCCTGAGTAGCTGGGACTACAGGCACCTGCCACCATGCCCAGCTAATTTTTTGTGTTTTTAGTAGAGACGGGTTTTCACCATGTTGGCCAGGCTGGTCTCGATCTCCTGACCTTGTGATCTGCCTGCCTTGGCCTCCCAAAGTGCTGGGATTACAGGTGTGAGCCACTGCACCCAGCCTTTAAAGTCTTAAAAAGTATCTTTGAAAAGTATCTAGCTGACACATTTTTCAGTATTTGTGTTAGCTACGTGTTTCCTTCTAAATCTAAACACTTAAAAGCTCTCAATAATTACTTCCCTACATAAAAGGGACAATGTATACAATCCTAAATGATACAGCATTTTACCCTTGCAATAATAAATCTACATTTATACATTGATAGAATTTCAATACATAGAACAAAAAAGAAGATATTCATTACAAGTTACATATGGAAGGTTGTCTATATTTGAAAGCGTTTATTGCAGTACATCCAGATGATACACCAGTATAACCGGTTGTTATGCTTATTGCATGCAAAGGCCGTTAACACAGTCATGGGATCGTGGGTCATGCCCCAGTCTAGGAAACCTGGGAAGGATGCTCAAGCCTGAACTTGGCGATTCAGCCTTCCAGGGGCCAAAGCTGAAGATGAAACTCTACAGCATAATTTGTTACTAAAATCAAAGCCAAATTTTGGTGCGCCCCTACTAAATTGGGTCACTTCTGTAAGAGGGACATACTTGCTATCCAGTAAAAATTATGTTGGGGAAATGTATTTATCACATGGAAGGATTGCCTTGTGAATGCTGAATTTTAAACGCTGGTTATAAAAGGCAATGAAGATGTGAGCCCGAATTTATAAATGAGGGAAAACAAATCTGAGTAGATGAAAGATTGTGAGACACATACAGGATGTTCATGATAATTAGCTCAGGGCTTAAAATGAAAAGATTTTGCTTTGCTTTTAATTAAAAAAATTTTTTTGTATTTTCTCACAAAACATATTACTCATATGGTTTTTAAGAGGAAAAAATATTGAAAGTGCATCTTTTCTGTCTCCCCTTCTCTTTTATCTGGGGCTAGATTTTGAGCTTACTGAAGCAGCCAGATGACCTGAGACACGGACCATAGCCACCTCCAGCACTGACTGTTCATGTTCTTCTGAGGGGCAGGCTTTGGCAGGCTGCACCTGCCTTTCCTGCACCTGCTCTGTAAGCAGAAGGAGAAGTGCCAAGACGAAGGCAAAGATCAGGTGGGAGGGCAGCAAGGGGCAGGGGGCAGTAGCCCCATTTGACCAATGACAAGCTGGAATCTCAGAGGCTAGAAGTCCCAGAAAAATCCTTCTTCAGCCTTGAGGCCCAGGGAATGGATAAATTGCATGTGTCTAAACTTTTCCACAGTAGAAAAAAAAGCTGCAGGTCACCCCCAAATCCATTTCCCTCTTCTTCTTTCTCAATACAACTCACAAATCTTAGCTGGTTACATACTGACCAGTAGCTAGGTGTGGCGATGTGACCAAGTTCTGGCCAATGAGAGAAGTAAGTGCATGTATTGTGGGACTTCCAGGAAATGTCCTTAAAAAGTGGGGTGTGGTTGGATGCAGTATCTGGAATATCAGCATTTTGGGAGGCCGAGGGAGGAGGATTGTTTGAGGCCAGGAGTTTGAGACCAGACTGGGCAATATAGTGAAACCCCCTCACCTGCCCCCACCTATCTCTACAAGAAATTGAAAGAAAAAAAAAACAAGCTGAGTGTGTTGGTACACATCTGTAGTCCAACTATTCTGGAGGCTGAGGCTGGAAGATTGCTTGAACCCAGGAGGTTGAGGCTGCAGTGAGATATGACAACACCATTGTACTCCAGCCTGGGTGACAGAGTGAGATCCTGTCTCAAAAAAAAAAAAAAAAAAAAAAAAAGTACTGGGCACAGTGGCTCAGACCTGTAATCCCAGCACTTTGGGAGGCCAAGGCAGGCAGATCACTTGAGGCCAGAGGTTTGAGACCAGTCTGGCCAATATGGTGAAACCCCATCTCTACTAAAAATACAGGCATGGTGGTGCATGCCTATAGTCCCAGCTACTTGGGAGGCTGAGGCAGGAGAATCACTTGAACTTGGGAGGCAGAGATTGCAGTGAGCTGAGATTATGCCACTGCACTTCAGCCTGGGTGACAGAGCAAGACTCCATCTGAAAAAAAAAGAGAGGGTCCTGTTCTTTCTCCTTTTTTCCTTTTTGATGGCTGGAATATGGGCATGATGGCTGGGATAGAAGCAGCTGTTCTGGACCATGAGGCAGCATGCTCAGGATGACGGAGCAAGATAGAGTCTAGGTCTCACACGACCTTGGAGCCTCTGCATCAGCCCTAGATGGGCTCCATTAAACTTCATTTACGTGACAGTGAAATAAACTTTCATCTTAGTTTAAACCAGTTTTGTCTTGGAGCTTCTATCACATGCCATGAAACCTAATCATAGTTCATTACAGAACTTATCACTTATTTAATGCTTACTATGGCAGCCACTATTCTAAGTGCTCTATAGATGTTATCTTGCTTAACCTATGTAACAACCCTCTCAGGCGAGAGCTGCAATTAACCCTCTTTTATGCATCGGGAAACTGAGACACAGAGAAGTTAGCTGGTTTGCTCAAAGCCGCACAAGTGACTTGGAGCTGAAACCTGAACCAGGGTCCTTTGACCTGTGCCCTGAATGCTCTCTGGACTTTCTCCATGGAGTCTCTTTGCCTACTCTGGTCCCATCTGAAATTTCTGTTCCTTACTGCAGATCTGTTTTTGCTGATTCTTCTCCCCCATCCCACCTGACTCCCTGTCTCCAGTAAAAAGCCCGTTCTTTCACACTATGTTTCACTGGGAAAAGGCTCTGACTGGCTAATTCATGCGAAATGTAAGAGGTCCACATCAGCATAATATGCTACCTCTACATAGGAAAATAGGAGGGTTACTTTTGTGTCAGTGTGAGGGTTGATGTGTGAGAGGCACAGGACCACACTGGGTAAAGCTTGGGCTCTGGAATCAAGTGACCTGGGTTTTGTTTCTGCTGTCAGCAGGCTTTGCAGTCTTGGCAAATCTCTTAACTTCTCCCAGCCTCTATTTTCCCCTCTTTAAAATAGGTAGAGTCAGTCTTTCCCTAGACAGGGTTTTTATAAAGATAAAATAAACTAACCAATGTGTGGGCCCTGGCTCCTTATCGGCCTGGGATCAGTAAATATTTACCTTATTTTGCTAAATTTTGATTATCCATTGCTCCCTCTAGCCTATTTTTTAAAGGTCAGACATTGAGATATAATTTATCATTAATTTATTTATAATTATATTTATTTATAACTTATTCATTCAGGTATTTATTGAGCACCCATGGTGCCAGGCACTATGCTGGCTACAGAAACACGGCTGGCAGGGGAGTCCTGGCCCTTGGATGTTTGTAGTCTTTCAAATGGAAAGAGGTAATAGACAAGTAGCTAAACATACAAGCAAGATCATCATAAAGGCAGGAAGTGCTATGCAGCCGGAGGATTATGTGGTAGCTGGTAGCTGAGGGTGCTATATCAGGTAGAAAAGGCAGGTGCTATTGAGCTGTCTGGCATCTTTGTCATTTAAAACTCATGACAGGCTGACCATGGTGGCTCACGTCTATAATCCCAGCACTTTGGGAGGGCGAGGTGAGTGGATCCCCTGAGGTCAGGAGCTCCAGACCAGCCTGGTCAGCATGGGAAACCCCCATCCCTACTGAAAAAAAAAAAAAAATTAACTGGGACATGATGACACATGCCTGTAATCCCAGCTATTCGAGAGGCTGAGGCAGGAGAATCTTTTGAACGGGGAGGCAGAGGTTGCAGTGAGCTGAGACTGCGCCATTGCACTCCAGCCTGGGTGACAGAGTGAAACTCCATCACAAAACAAAATACCCCAGAAAACAAAAAACTCACAACAAACTGCAAGTTAGCCAAAGGCCTCATTTAATGGAGAATGAATCTGAGACTCAGAGACGCTAAGGCACTTGCTCAAGGCCACATAGCCAGTGAAGGGTAAAGCAGAGATACAAGCTCAGGTCAACAGACACCAAAAACTTGTGATTTTAGTGGTCACACCACACTGCCTCTCTGCTGGCGCCTGGGCCATCTCTGCTGGGGCTGGAGGAGGGAGAAAGGAGGGGTCAGGTGTGTGAGGTTTATGCTGCCCACTGCTCTGCGACTGGAACAACACATCTAAGAGGCCTCCATACAGCCAAGAGCACCGCGGGGACCTCACTCCCTGGGTCTCGCTCCCCTCCTCCTGTAATTGAGATGTCAGCCTTCTGCCTCATTCCCTCCCATCCTGGACACCTGACATTGCAGGGATCTCAATGGAGACAGCTGATTCCGCCCTGCTCCTCCTCAGCCACCTCCATCATGAAGACATAAACTTGGTGTGTCAGACACAGAAGTGAGTACCCTCTCACTACCCCACTTTTCTCCTCCTTCCTCTCTCTTCTCTCTTCTCCCCTCTGCCTTCTCCCTCCCTCCTCTTCTTCCTCTCTCTACCCCTTTTGTCTCCTCCCTCTGCCTCCTGTATGCTCTGTGATGAAAGGGCCGGTTTATCTTTTTGCTACCACTTCCACTGGGCTGTGTGCTTGCTTGTCCACAGGTACAGGTATCTCTACCAGGACTGCCTAA
>PVKP010037221.1:0-21778 GCA_004027715.1 Plecturocebus donacophilus | reverse complement strand
GGTAAAGAGCATCACCATAATGAAGAATCTACATCAACTAATGGGCAAAACAGCCAGTTAGCATTACCAGAAGCTGTGATTTTCGTCTCTGATAAAACAGACTTTAAAACAACAAAGAACACAAGAAACAAAGAGGGACATTACATGGTGGTGAAAGGATCAATGCAACAAGAAGAGCTAACGATCCTAAATATATGCGTACCCATTACAGGAGCACCCAGATACACAGGGCAAGTTCTTAATGACTTACAAAGAGACTTAGACTCCCACACAATAATAGTGGGAGACTTTAACACTACACTGTCAATATTACATAGATCAACGAGATAGAAAATCAACAAGGATATCCAGGACTTGAACTCAGACCTGGACCAACTAGACTTAACAAATATTTACAGAACTCTCCTCCCCAAATCCACAAAACATACATTTTTCTCAGTATCACATTATACCTATTTTAAAAGTGACCACATAACTGGAAGTAAATCACTCCCCAGCAATTGCAAAGTATTTCATAGGTATAAATAAAATATTGGTTGGCTGCTTGTTATTTTCATCCCCTATTCCTTCCTGTCTCCATTGTTAAGCACAATTATTGGCATAAAAGAGGTTTTTACTACCCGTTTTTAGACTGTATTCTAGCCTGGGCAATAAAACAAGAATCCCATTCTCTCTCCCTCTTTCTCTTCCTCTTTCTTTCTCTCTTTCATTCTTTTTTTTTTCTTTCTTTCTTTTGCTGTTTCTTTCTCTCTCCTTTTCTAAAATCTCTTCCTCTTTCTTTCTTTCATTCTTTTTTTTCTTTCTTTTGCTGTTTCTTTCTTTCTCCTTTTCCTCTCTTTTTCTAAAATCTCTTCCTCTTTCTTTCTCTCTTTCATTCTTTTTTTTCTTTCTTTTGCTGTTTCTTTCTCTCTCCTTTTCTAAAATCTCTTTTTCTTTCTCTCTTTCATTCTTTTTTTTTCTCTTTTGCTGTTTCTTTCTTTCTCCTTTTCTCTCTTTTTCTAAAATCTCTTCCTCTTTCTTTCTCTCTTTCATTCTTTTTATTCTAAAAAAAAAAATAAAATAAAAATAGACTTCGTATGCTCAAGAAAGTTAGAGAGAAGCAGCAGCATGATGAGAAAAGAAAAGGAATATGTGAAAAGGTCCAAATTAAACTTGTAGAGATTAAAAATAGAGAGACTGGGCACAGCGGTTCACACATGTAATCCTAGCACTTTGGGAGGCCGAGGTGGGCAGATCACCCGAGGAGTCTGAGACCAGCCTGGCCAACATGGTGAAACCGTGTCTCTACTAAAAATACAAGAGAATTAGGCAGGCGTGGTGGCAGGTGCCTGAAATCCCAGCTTCTTGAAAGGATGAAGCAGGAGAATTGCTTGAACCCGGGAAGTGGTGGTTGTAGTGAGCCAAGATCACGCCACTGCACTCCAGCCTGGGTGACAGAGCCAGACTCTGTCTCAAAAAAAAGAAAGAAAAGAAAAATGTTATATCCGAGATGAAAAATACACCAGATGGGGTAAACAGCAGATAAGACACTGCAGAGAAAATGCTTGTAAAACTGAAGACGAAGCAACTGAAACTAACCAAAATGAACAGAAGAAAAATACCTGAAAAATGAAAAGAGGAACATAACGTGGCCTAAAATGCATCACGCATATAATTAGAGTCTCAGGAATGGGGGGGTGGTAGTTCAGACAAAAAAATTTTTTTTAAAAAAATAGCTGAGTGTTTATCAAATATGAGGAAAACTATAAGCCAATAGATGAAAAACAAAACAAAACTCGTGAAACCCAAAATCAAAGAAATACAGAAAAACACAACCAAGTACATCTCACTAAGAAGCAAATGGTGGCCAGGCACAGTGGCTCACGCCTGTAATCCCAGCACTTTGGGAGGCTGAGGTAAGAGAATTGCTTGAGCCCAGGAGTTTGAGACCAGCCTGGGCAACACAGGGAGATCTCATCTCTACAAAAATAAAAAAAATAACTTAGTGGTGGCTCGCACCCATGGTCCTAATCACTTGGGATGCTGAAGTGGGAGTATCTCGAGCCTAGGAGTTTGAGGCTGCAGTGAGCTTGGATGGCGCCACTGTACTCTAGCATGGGTGACGGAGGGAAACCCTGTCTCAAACAAACAAAGTAGATGGCAAATTACCACATATATAAAGATATTCATGATTATTAGCCAGCAGAGAAATGCAAATCAAAATCATAGAGAAACCACTCCATACCTACTAAATGCTAAAATTAAAAAGACTTCCAACACCAAATGCTGGCAAAGATACAAAGCAACTGTAACTCTCACATTCCTGGTGGGAATGCAAAATGATACATCCACTTTGGAAAAACAGTCTAACAGTCTTGTATAAACTTAAATACTTACCATATGACTCAGCTGTCCCACTCTTATATATTTTGTCAAGAGAAATAAATTTGTATGTTCACACAAAGACAGATCTTCAAAGCAGCTTTACTCACAATGACCAAAAACTGGAAACAATCCAATGTCTATCAGCAGATGGGTGGATAAATAAATGGCAGTGTAGCCATTCAAAGGATTTGGTGTTATCAAAGACCAGCCTACAGACTTCGGCAAGAGGGCAGAAGAATCGCAAAAGCATTATGCTAAGTGAAAGATAAAAGCACTCTCCTTGCCCTATTCAAGGTTACATACTTATATGATTACACTTATATGAAATTTGAAAAAAATGCCAGGAGTGGTGGCTTTTAATCCCAGCTACTTGGGAGGCTGAAGCACAAGGATTACTTGAGCCCAGAGGCTGCAGTGAGCTATATCACGCCACTGCCTAAGCCTAGGCAACAGAAGAAGACCCTGTTAAAAAAAAAAAAAAAATGATCGAAAAGGAAAAACTGTAGTAGCAGAAAACAGACAAGTAGATTCCAGGAGTAGAGGAGATTTGCTTAAAATGGGACAATGAAACTTTTCAGAGTGATGGTAATGTTTTATATCACAATTTGGGTGGTAATCACATGGTCAAAACACACCAAATTACATCTAATTATACACTTGAAAATTTTATTTCTTGTAAATTATAGCTCACCAGAGTGTGGGGATATTCTGGAAGCTTTGATTAAAGCAGTAATATAGAGAAAGCCAACATAGGAAGCTGAGATCTATGATAAGGACTGCCAGTGGCAAGAAGCGCTAGTGAGATGTTGAACATTTGGTAAGCTTGCAAGGGTGGAGCAGGGTTTGTTAACCTCCAGGGGTGATGCAGTAAGGCACTGACTGGGTAGAGTTCTTAGGAGAATTGCAAGTAGATCATGACAATGAAACAAACGTTGAGAAAGAAGAAAATGCATATACAGAAACTTGAAGCCTATGGCAGCAGTAAATACTTGGACTGCTGCCTTAAAGTTCATTTCTTTCAAATGTGCTTTCCTAGAAGTATTCACAATCATTTGAAATAAAACATTCAGCTACTCAGGAGGCTGAGACAGGAGAATCGCTTGAATCTAGGAGGCAGAGGTTGCAGTGAGACAGTGGCACTGAACTCCAGCCCAAACAACAGTGGGTGGCTTTGTTTCAAAAACAACAACAAAAACAAAAACACATTTGGATTAAACTTCAAAAATTATAGTGTTTGAGTAAATATATCGCCTTTCTCAAGAAACTAGTCAGTCAATGATATAAGGATTAATTTAGCATCTCATTTCTTAGATAAAACTAGACAGGATTTCTTTTGGGACCAGTAAATAATTGCCAAGAACAACTTTTTTCTTCCTTTCTTTTTTTTTTTTTTTTGAGTCTGAGTCTCACTCTGTCCCCTAGGCAGGAGCCTCCCAGGTTCAAGCGATTCTCCTGCCTCAGCCTTCTGAGTAGCTGGGATTACAGGCACCTGCCACCATGCCCGGCTAAGTTTTGTATTGTTAGTAGAGACGGGGTTTCACCATGTTAGCCAGGCTGGTCTCGAACTCCTGACCTCAAGTGATCTGCCCACCTCTGCCTCCGAAAATGCTGGGACTACAGGCATGAGCCATTGCGCCCTAAATTGCCGGCTAAGGACAATTCTAAAGGTAACTGCTTTTGACAAATCGAAAATATGACTCACAACATCTTGTTTTTCTGGAATAACTCCCATTCATAGAACTCTCCTAAGTGTTGCTTTTGCAAAGATGTTTCCAAATAAGATATGCCTAATTATGTTTATGTCTACGCATGCAGACATACTGAGAGACTACGAACTCACACAGCACAGGACAACCGAAGCAACTCGAAGGAACTTCAAATATTCTTAAAAGTATGAATTCCGGTCACAGAAAATGTATTTCATTTGCCAAAATTCTTAATTTCTCAAGTTCAAAAATGCCTTGGCACATTTCCATGGCTCCCAGCTAGACGGAGAATTTAACCTGGCTCTACTTCCAGGTTTGTAAAAAGACCATTCACGGTTAATTTTATTTTCAGAATGTTTTTAGTTTGAGTCTGCTTTAATTGAAGGCTCAGTCAATGAGCTTTCACTTTAAAGAATAATTTTACATGAAATTTTCTATTTTAAAAAAATCACTGAATATCTACGCAAACTAATGCTCAAAAAATGACCAATTGCTTGATAATTGTGTCATGTAAACAAAACAAAATGACCAAACCACTTTCACTTTTCTATGCTGTCAAAAAATCAATTCAGTACCTTTTGTTTAGTGTTTGAAATACACAGCCACCACTAAGAATATCATAATTACCTTGTAAAAGTCTAGTTCTTACCCTTTCTTGGTGGAGGTTGAGGCAGAGGAAAGCAAACGCTATAGAAACGTTAGTCCTAAATTCAGAATTCACACTTCAGAACTCTCTTCCTTAAATCCTATTTGGAGTATTTATGCATTTGCCCCACCTCTGGCCATCTAATTTAAATTTAAAAGAAGGTCGATGAGGTGGCTCAAGCCTGTAATCTCAGCACTTCTGCACTTCCGAGGCAAGGGAGGATCGCTTGAGCCCAGGAATTCCAGACCAGCTACAAAAAATATGAAAATTAGCCAGCCAGACCTGGTGGCTCACGCCTGTAATCCCAACACTTTGGGAGGCCAAGATGGGCAGATCATTTGAGGTCAGAAATTCGAGACCAGCCTGAGAAACTTGGTGAAACCCCCTCTCTACTAAAAACAAAAAAACAGCCAGGCATGGTGACAGGTATCTGTGGTCCCAGCTACACAGGAGGCTGAGATGGGAGGATGGCTTATGCCCACGAGGTTGAGGCTGCTTTGAGCCAGCCTGGGCGACAGAGCAAGGTCTAGTCTCAAATAAATAAATAAATGTAAAAGAAGAGCTTTTTGGTCTTCAGGTAGGAGTTAATCCCGTTTCCCAGGAGATGGGATATAGATTAATCATCACAGGAGATACCAAAAGGGTTTCATCAAGTTCTGTTCCAGAATAGATCAAGACTGACTCATTGACTTAGCAAATAGTTGTTGGGGCCTTCATGGGTTCTAGGCAGTACTAAACACTAGAAATCTGAAAAATAAATAAATAAATTCGACCGAGTCTTATCCTCAAGAGCATTTACAGTTGTGTAGAGGGGAGTGACAGGAAGCAGTCAGCACAGTGGTGACAATTCATTGTGGGTGCTGTGATGCTCACAGCAGCTTTGGGGGCAATGCAGTCTTAGAAGGGACAGCCATCTACTCTTGAGGCAACACAAAGGGTAAGGAGGTGGCAGGTGAGGTTTGAAAAGGGAAGGGTTGACAGGAGTCTTCTCTAAGTAAACTAAAAAGCCAAAGAACCTGGCCTAGATAGAAGAAAAGCCTTTTTCAGGCCAAGTGAAGTGGCTCACGCCTGAATCCCAGCACTTCGAGAGGCTGAGGTGGGTGGATCACCTGATATCAGGAATTTGAGGCCAGCCTAGCCAACATGGTGAAATCCCGTCTCCACTAAAAATGCAAAAATTGGCCAGGCATGGTAGCACACACTTGTAATCCCATCTACTTGGGAGGCTAAAGTAGAATTGCTTGAACCCAGGAGGCAGAGGCTGCATGAGCCAATATCACACCACTGTACTCCAGCCTGGGTGGCAGAGCAAGTCTCTGTCTCAAAAAATATATATATATAAATAGAAGAAAAGCAGCTGGGCTCGGTTGCTCATGCCTGTAATTTTAGCACTTTAGGAGGTCGAGGTAGGCGGATCACCTGAGGTCAGGAGTTCAAGACCAGCCTGGCCAACATGGCAAAACCCTGTCTCTATTAAAAATGCAAAAAAGAAAAAAAATTATTCGGGTGTGGTGGCAGGTGCCTGTAATCTCAGCTACTTGGGACGCTGAGGCAGGAGAATTGCTTGAACCCGGGAGGCAGAGGATGCAGTGAGCGGAGATCATGCCATCGCACTCCAGCCTGGGTGACGAGCGAAACTCCGTCTCAAAAAAAAAGAAGAAAAGCCTTTTTTCCTCTTCCTTGTTCCCTCCCCGAAAGGGCCAGTGTTTGTAAAAATCCAAAGCTGTAAAGGAAAAGAGAACAAGATATCACTGAGAGTTAAGTGTTCACCCTACAGGGTTGTAGGTATAACATAAGGGAGAAGTACATTGAGGCAAGATTGTGAAGCTACTTATGACAAGCCAACCTACCACTCGATTTAATTCACATGAAACAAGGAGAGCCTGCCTCACTTCCTTCGCCTTCCTTGTTTGGGGGTTTCCTGCATTTTCCTGTTGAATTTCAGTGTTCTCTCTTAGATGATCTATTTGAGGTATGATTATCTACTTGTTATATTGGTTCTTCTCTGTAGAGGAGGTATGTACCAAATATCTCTAAGTCAGCCATCTTCTACACTGTCATTTTTAAAACAACTCTGAGAAATATTCATCTAATAGTCATATTTTTCCATAAAGTTACCACCAAAAGTTAATTTTTCTGGCTTCACTTACAGGACCATTATAAATAAATGAGGTGACCCTTGTTAATTTAATCCTTGTTTCACATGAATCAAACAGAGTGGCAGAATGGGGTATGGAGAAAGTCTCCTTTAGATTAAATGGTCCTCAAGGTCTTCTTGGGGCTGATGACATTTAAATTGAGACTGAAAGGAAGAGAATGAACTAACCATTCAAAAAACTGAGGCCAGGCAAGATGGCTCATACCTGTAATCCCAACACTTTGGGAGGCCAAGGTAGGTGGATGATTTGAGGTCAGGAGTTCAAAACTAGCCTGGCCAACATTGTGCAACATCATCTCTACTAAAAGTACAAAAATTAGCAGGTGTGGTGATGGGCACCTGTAGTCCCAGCTACTCGGGAGGCTGAGGCAGGAGAATCGCTTAAACCGGGAGGCGGAGATTGCAGTGAGCCGAGATTGTGCCATTGCACTCCAGACTGGGCGACAGAGCAAAACTCCATCTCAGAAAAAGAAAAAAAAGAAGAAAGAAAAATAATTTCAGGCAGAGGGAACCGCAAATATAAAGGCCGTAAAGTGGGAAAGGGTATTCTATGTTTGTGATACAGAGAAGAACTCAGAATAGTACCTTCTTTAAAGAAAATGCTTGCAAGAGAAGAGATCAGCAAAGGAGAGAGGCATCTGCACCCATAGGTCTGTGGACTTAGGGAAAAGTTTTATTTTTTTCTAAGAAAAATGGAAATCTGTTAGATAGATTGGGTAGATTTAAACCAAAGGAGTGATAATATTGGTTTATATTTTTGAAAGATGACTCAGGCAGTGATAGGGAGAAGGGGCAGACGGGAATAGGAGTGAAGGAAGCAAACTCAGTTGAAGGCTGCCGTGGTCTCCTAGAGACGAGATGGAAGGGAGAGGAGGTGCGCTTTGGGTGGAGGAGAATCAGAACTTGATGATGGGTTTGATGTGCACTGGGGCTGCTCAAAGTCACTCAGCCTAGGAGGCTTTGAACTTGGTTTGCACCTTCCAGTGCTACAGTGAGAATTAAGGACATGTGTGTTGAACCAGATAACCTGCTTTTCTGCTACTGACATTTTCTCTTTCATAAAACGAGGAAATAACCAAACTGACCTCATGAGGTTGGTGGAAGGAGTTTATCAGTTGGCACGTGATCTTTCAAAGTGGATCAACACATTATACTAATTATATTAATCCTTTAATGTAATTGGTGATTGGTTGATGGGTACTCATGTTTTCAATCAGAGGAGTGATACAGTATATAAAAGGCTATTCGGAAAGCAGATCCTTGCACTTAACAGAATCCTCTCACATCAGGTCACCCCTGTCCCTCATTTACTTATAAGAGTCCTTTATGTGAAGCCAGAAAAAATAACTTTTGGTGATAACTTTCTGGAAAAAATATGACTATCAGATAAATACTTTTCAGAGTTGTTTTAAAAATGACAGTGCAGGTCTGGTGTGGTGACTCACACCTGTAATCCCAGCACTTTGGGAGGCCAAGGTGGGCAGATCATTTGAGGTCAGGAGTTTGAGACCAACCTGGCCAATATGGTGAAACCCCATATCTACTAAAAACACAAAAAGTTGCCATGCGTGGTGGCGGGCACCTGTAGTCCCAGCTACTCAGGAGGCTGAGGCAGGAGAATAGTTTGAACTTGGAAGGCAGAGGCTGCAGTGAGCCGAGATCATGCCACTGCATTCCAGCCTTGGCCACAGACTGAGACTCCTTCTCGGAAAAAAAGAAAAAGAAGAAGAAATAAAGCAGCATTAACAAAAAAAATGACAGTGCAGAAGATGGCTGACTAGAGATATTTGGTACTCACCTCCTCCACAAAGAAGAACCGAAAGAACAAGTAGATAATTACACCTCAAGTAGATCGTCTAAGAGAGAACACTGAAATCCAACAGAGAAGTGACAGGAAATCCCTTAACAAGGAAGCAGAAGGAAGTGAGGCAGCCTCTCCAGCAATGGTGCACTGGGAGCCTGGAGAGGCTGTTCCCCGGTGTGGGGAGAGTAAGTGAGAGACCCCAAGCAGTGCACGTTCCCACTGCAAACTCCTGCAAAGCCAGCCACAGGAGAGCTTCTCCACCTTTAAGGGTCATGAGACCAGCAGGGAGCTGCTCGGAGACTGTGCGACAGCATTTTTCCAGACAGGATGTTGGTGCTAGTGTCCTGGCACACCCCTTCCCCCAAGTCCCAAGCAACTGCAGCACCACAGTGCCATTTTGAGAGCTCAGCCCCCACCAGACTTCATCCTGCTGCACCTCTATGTCCCTGGAGCCCTATTCACCGCCACATCTGCAGCCACCATCTCTGCTATCTGCTGCCACCAGGGCCAAAGTGCAAGCCATTGGCAGCCACCATACCAGCCCCAGCAGTTGGACCACTGCACATTACACACACCCTGAGGACAGGGTCCCCTGCTCACAACTACCACTGCTGCTGTCTGCTGTCACCTGGGCTAAAGTGTGAGCTGCCGGCAGCCACTCTGCTGTCCTGAGAAGCGAGGCCCCCATGCATTTACCAACACCCTGAGATGAGGCTCCCCCGCCTTCCGCTGCCACCTGGGCCAAAGCTGCCTGCCTGTGGCTGCTGCCACTGAAAGCGACTCCACCCACTCCAGCAATGGTTGGGGGTGAGGGGGTGAGACTGCGGGGTGGGGGTTACAGGGAAGGGGGGTAGGGGATAACCTTGCCCCTTCCCACCAAATTTATGTCCACATGCACCACCAAAGGTCTTGAGGATAGGCCCATGGGACCCAGCCCCACCTCTCCCAGTGTCCAAGCATGCCATCCAAGGGGCCTGGGGATCACTGGGTATAATCCACCACTGTTGGCACCTAAGCACTCCTCCCAGGGCCCTGAGGACGAGCCCATCAACTTGCTACTGCCAACACAGCTGGCACTTACCCACATGTGCCACCCGTGGGCCTGGGAACTGGCTTGCCCAGTCTGTCACAGCCACTACCAACACCAGCACAAACCACTAAGGAGCCAGAAGTTGTTCTACCACTGCTGCTTTCATCTCTTATGCCAAGTCTGCTGCCCGGTCCGAGGACCCACGCACCCACATGGCCTGCCACTACTGTTGGCAGCACTCAAACAAGCCTTCTAGAGGCTCAAGAAATTGGCCTTCATGACCACGTAACACTGGTGCTAGCATATGCCACCTTGGGGTTCTAAGGCATGGTGTGCCCGCCACTGCCAACACTGAGGCCAGATTACTGGCCCACCTGGTGTACCCACCCCCAGCAAAATGTCACCAGAGCTACCACTGACAACTGCGCCCTAAACCACTGAGTTAACTGTAGAAACTATTTAAGCTGTTTATAGCCAAAGAAACTATATGGACACTATACTACTGCATGTGACCAGAATCAAAGCCAAAGTGTCTACCCAACCAACATCTTCAGGAAAAACAGGAGGTAAAAGACCTCTAGAAGGGAAATTACAAACCACTGAAGAAAGAAGTTGAAGAGGATACAAGCAAAAGGAAAGACATCTCATGCTCATGGACTGGAAGAATTTATATTGTTAAAATGACCATATTATCCAAAGCAGTCTACAAACTCAAGGCAATTCTTATCAAAATACCAATGCCATATTTTACAGAAATAGAAAAATAATCCTAAAATTTATATGGAACTGAAAAAGAGCCTAAGTAGCCAAAGCAATTCTGAACAAAAATAATAAAGCTGAAGGCATCACTCTATCTGACTTCAAAATATATTACAAAAATATATTAATCAAAGCAGCATAGTATTGATCTAAAAACAAACACATGGACATATGGAACAAAATAAAGAACGCAGGAATAAATCTAAGTAATAACAGTGAACTGATTTTTAACAAAGGTGTCAAGAGCCTCCATGGAAGAAAGGACACCGTCTTTCATACACGGGGCTGGGAAAGCTGAGTATCCGTAAGCAGAACGATGAAACTGGACCTGTCTCTTGGCATATACGAACATCAGCTCAAGATAGATAAAACACTTAAGTGGAATACCCCAAACTATAAAACTACTGGAAGAAAACAGGGGAAGTATTTCAGGACATTGGTCTAGGTGAAGATTTTATAACTAAGACCCCAAAAGCACAGGCAACAACAACAAAAAAATAGGCAAATGGAACTATAAACTATTAACTCTAAACTATTAACTAAAAAGCTCTGCACAGCAAACAATCGACAGAGTGAAGAGACAACCTGTTGAATGAGATAAAATATTTGCAGACTATTCATCCAGCAAGGCACTAATATCCAGAATATACAAGGAACTCAAACAACTCAACAGTATAAAAACAAATAATCACGTTGAAAAGTGAGCAAAGGACATGCATAGACATTTCTCAAAAGAAGATATACAAATGGCCAACCAGTATATGAAAAAAATGCTCAACATCACTAATCATCAGAGAAAGGCAATCAAAACCACAATGAGGTATCATCTTACCCCAGTTACAATGGCTACTATTAAAACGACAAAAACAAAAAAAAGACGCTGACAAAAATGCAGAGAAAATAACCTCGTATATACTGTTGGTGGGAATGTATATCAGTACAGCCACTAAGCAAAAGAGTATGAAGATTTCTCAAAAACTTTTTTTTAGAACTACCATATCCTGCAATCTCACTACTATTTGTCCAAAAGAAAAGATATCAGTATATTAAAGGAATACCTGTACTCACATATCTATTGCAGCACTGTTCACAATAGCCAAGATATGGAATCAACTCAAGTATTCATCAGTTGGCATATGGATAAAGAAAATGTGGTATATTTTGGTACACGGTGGAGTACTATTTGATCATAAAAAAGAATGAAATCTTGTCATTCGCAGAAACATGGATGGAATTGGAGGTCATTAAATTAAGTAAAAAATAAACCAGGCACAGGAAGACAAATATGGCATGTTCTCACTCATAGTGAGGGCTAAAAAAATTGAGCTCATGAAGGTAGATAATAGAATGGTAGTTACCATAGACTGGGATGCATGGATGTGCGTTGGGAGGTGCAGGGATATGAGAGAGGTTGGTTAATGGGTGCAAAACATACGGTTAGAAGAAGTAAGTTACAATGTTCAACAGAAGAATAGGGTTACTATAGTTAACAACAATGTGTTGTATATTTCACAATAGCTAGAAGAGAAGATTTAAAATGCTCCCAGCACAAAGAAATGATAAGTAATCGAAGTGAAAGATACCCTGCTCTGACTTGATCATTATATATTCTATGCATGTAACAAAATATCACATGGACCCTATCAATATGTAGAAATATTAGGTATCTATAAAAATAATTTAAACATTAAATATAAATAATGCTAAATAAATATCTTATTTTTACATTTGGAAGTTTAAAACTATGAAGTGTTTTCTTTCCATATTCCTAGAACTAGTCCTAAGTTCTAGGCAATTCAGACCAATCTCAAAAAAATCTACTGTGTGTTAAACATGACTGAATGTTGAGTGATGGCTGAAGAGGCCAGACGTCGGATTTGTGTTTGGCACAAGCCTCAGAGGAGGTATTCAGCTCACTTTGTATCTTAATAGTGCAGGTTTCTGGCTGTTTCCAAGCAGTGTACAATATTTGGATAAATGGTGTTAAATGTAGGCAATTGTTTACAATGCTATGTCTACATTATGTCAAGTCTCCAGATATCTGTAAGCAAACAGCAATCTAAAGGAAATATTCTACTTTTTTTTCTGGATATTTGACATCATGCAGTCTAGATCTGGCAATCTTCCAAATACATATCTTCTTTCTGTATTCCGTGTTTTTCTCATTTTACTACAGCAGCTGATGAGACATGTCAGTCACTCTCCTTGTTCCTGAAGCTATAGCAGCTCTTGAAAGTGATGTTGATTTTGATGTATGATAAGATTTCTAGACATTTCAAGGGGATAGCATGATAGCTAACATGATTCAAATTATAGTTTCATCCTACCATGGGAACTATATATTTTTAAACAGAAAAAGCGTAAAGAATATTATTCACCACGGTTTATAAATAAAACCTATATAGATAGATGTATTGTTTCCCATAAGCGTTGTGGTCACATTAATAAATGGAGTGATTCTAGTTCTGTAATGCTGTAGTGAATTCTTGTAATTTTGTGCTGTCTCAGCATGCATTTTGAATGTAAATTGGACTTTCTTATACCAAAAGCAGGGCTTAGTTGCCCTTAACATAATAATAGTTTCCAGCTCTCCATATCCTCCCATTTCCTCAAGGTTGTTGATCTAGATCATCTGCCCTTTACAACCGCCTGTAATGTGTGACAGGTTCCCCACCTAGGTTACTTAAGGGTGTATGTATGTCTGCTGCTTAATCCCCGAAGGCCGAGCGGTGAGCCAATGCCAGGGTATCCAGTTGAGGCTCAGGTGTCCCTGAGAACCCAAACATCCCCTGGCATAGGTAGGAACATTGAAAGGAAAACAGTCTCATCACACATAGGCAGTAGGCAAAGAGCCAGACCATTAGCTTTAAAGGAGCTTGGAGATGGGTGGTGACATGGGTCTCTAGAGATGTGCTTCTGACACCCAGGAGTGAACTGTATGTAAGTCCTAATAAATTCATCTACTCGCCAAGCTGGACTTATTTAATTCATTCTTTGGCCTGGTGGCTCCTTCCCAGTTTGGGAGGGGACATTGCAATCTCAGGTTTTTCTCATAACAATTGGTGTCACTAACCTAGAATCCAGGAGACCAAATGATGACTCAGGAGGGAGCATCTATTGGAGGAATCACAGGGTGGTCAGAGACAGAAACGTGGAGTGGAGTTGCCCCACTGATCAACCTTTGTAGGCCACTGTGTGGGGTTGGGGATGCTCAGAAAACAACACTGGAGACTGAGGACCTATTACAAAGAAACCTAAGATGTTAAGGTATGATATGGATAGCAAATATGCAGTGTGGTAAGGCTGGCTAACCGAGAAATTGTTAGAGCAGGTAAGGGAAGAAGGGTAGAAATCCCTGTGGCTTACATATTTTAAAAGACAAAAAAGTTCAAAGGCACAACAGATTTTCTAGGACTCCAGCTGGTTACATATTATGGCCCATCCTTGTGCACAGTTTTTAACTGATGGGCAAATTATAGCAAGAAAAAAATGCAGCCAGGCGGGGTGGCTCATGCCTGTAATCCCAGCACTTTGGGAGGCTGAGGCAGGTGGATCACGAGGTCAATAGATCGAGACCATCCTGGCCAACATGGGGAAAATTTTTTATTTTCCACATGTTGGCCAGGATGGTCTCGATCTATTGACCTCATCTCTACTAAAAAATACAAAAATTAGCCGGGTGTGGTGGTGTGTGCCTGTAGTCCCAGCTACTCGGGAGGTTGAGGCAGGAGAATTGCTTGAACCCAGGAGGCAGACACTGCAGTGAGCCAAGATTTCGCCACTGCACTCCAGCCTGGCGCCTGGCGACTCTGTATCAAAAAAAAAAAAAAAAAAAAAAAAAAAGAAAAGAAAAGAAAAAAAAGTTCAAAGCTCAAGTGATTAACCTGCAACCATATGGTTAAGTAGAGTCTTCTAAATCTCTCTATTTCTCTCTTTTCTTTTTTGTCTGCCTTGAATCTACTGTTACTAAGCTATTGGTGTTAAGATGAAACTCACTATTTATGGTCATTTGATAATAACATTGGAAACTCATAACATTGGATAATAACATTGGAAACTGAAGGAAAAAAGGTAAAAGAGCTTTTGAAAAATCAGACTGCTGGACGGGCACAGTGGCTCAAGCCTGTAATCCCAGCACTTTGGGAAGCCGAGGCCGGCAGATCACAACGTACTGAATTTGAGACCAGCCTGGCCAATATGGTGAAACCCCGTCTCTACTATAAGTACAAAAATTAGCTGGGCGTGGTGGCGCATGCTTGTAGTCCCAGCTACTTGGGAGGCTGAGGCAGAAGAATCACTTTAACCCAGGAGGAGGAGATCGGGCCACTGCACTCCAGCCTGGGCGACAAAGCAAGACTCTGCCTCAAAAAAAATCAGACTATGGAAACTACTTTACTCCAGTATTTTTTTCCTTTCCTTGGATTATTTATGGGGGCAAACAAAATTTAGCTATGTGACAGGTTCTAACTTAGTAAAAAATAATTTGGATCCAGCTATCTTTTAAGCTGATGAGTTTATGCTGCTGTCTCAGGACTAAAGTTTTGAAACTGTTATATCTTCTGTGTGTGTATACATATTTAAATGTGTTTATGTGTATGTACCTGTATGATGTTATGAATTGTGCCTATCATTCTACTAAATTGTCTTATAAGTAAGTGATTAATTGTACATTAGTTCAAATGCTTTTCAAGTTCACATGAATTTAGTAACCTTTAATAAATAAGCTGGCTTTAAAATTACTGGTAAAATAAAAATAAAAATTATCTTCAGAATTACGAGCATATATTTTTATCTGAGTTTACTAATTAGACAACTCTTATATTTGCTCTGTTGGACTTGTTTTCCTTTGAGACAGGTTCTCACTCTGTCACCCAGCCTGCAGTGCAGTGGCACAATATAGCTCACTGCAGCCTTGACCTCCTGGGCTCAAGTGATTCTCCCATCTCAGCCTCCCAAGTATCTGGAACTAGATGTGCACATCATTATGCCTGGTTAATTTTTTAAAATGTTTATTAAAGATGATGTCTTGCTATGTTGCCCAGGCTGGTCTCAAACTCCTGATTTCAAACAATCCTCCAGCCTCAGCTTTCCTCAGTACTGGGATTACAGGCATGAGCCACCATGTTGAGCGGCTTCTGCTAGATATTTTAAGGTGTCAGGGTTTGATGAGAAGGTTTTAAGACTGTAAACCTAGCCAAAAACATAATGATTTTTATGTAGGTTTTTTTTGACAAATATTATTAATTTAATATGAACAGCTAAATTTTCTGAGTTACTGGCACAAATGCCCATGTATCCAATGTTCTTGCTTAGGTAATATAGCCTGATATTCACAGGCTATAAAAATGGTCACCAGGAAAATAACTTAGAATCGTGATTAGCTTGTATAATGTCTCAGTTCTCATGGGAATCTAGATGAACTGCTAAAAATAAAATAATTGGGTAAATGTAAATAAAAGAAATGCTTGTAGGCAAGCTTTTTGTGTAATTTAAAATCAAAATTATTTTAGGTACTCATTGAATGTTTGGATCATTTTCAGTTAAAAAAGGGTTATACACCACATGGTCTCACTCACAGGCAGGTGTTGAACAATGGGAACACATGGACACAGGGAGAGGAGCATCACACACTGAGGTCTGTTGAGGGGAACTAAGGGAGGGACAGCGGGGGGTAGAGAGTTGAGGAGGGATAACATGGGAAGTAATGCCAGATATAGGTGATGGGGATGGAGACAGCAAACCGTACTGCCATGTATGTACCTATGCAACAATCCCGCATGTTCTTTACATGTACCCCAGAACCTAAAGTGCAAGAAAAAATATATATATATAAATAATAGTAATAATAAATAAATACATTCTAGTTTTTTAAAAAAAGGTTATAATATGGGACATTGGTTGCATTTGTGAGCTTGTTCATGAAATCTATCATGGGGAAAAGCATTAGCAGACCTCACTGAGCTGAATAAAAACAAAGACTGAGTCTAGAAAATAAGCAAAAAAATTAAAATAGGATGGGCCAAATTGGTGCCTGTGTACTTCCCTCGGGCCAAACAGGAAATGAATATGAAACAATACCGCCTGCCAGGGAAACACTGTAGTCACCCAAACAACCCAGAAATTACATGAGGTGCAAGCAGCAGCCTGGCCCGCAACCCCTACAGCAGCCCTGTGTGGCCTGTGAAAAAGCCAGATGGCACCTGGAGAATGACAGTAGTCTACTATGAGCTAACAAAAGTGGTGCCCCTGGCCAGGCATGGTTGCACATACCTGTAATCCCAGCACTTTGGGAGCCCAAGGCGGGCAGATCACGGGGTCAGGAGTTCAAGACAAGTCTGCCTGGCTAATATGGTGAAATCCCATCTCTACCCAAAATACAAAAATTAGCCAGGTGTGGTGGTGTGCGCCTGTAGCCCCAGCTACTTGGGAGGCTGAGGCAGAACCTGGGAGGCAGAGGTTGCAGTGAGCTGAGATCGCACCACTGCACCCCAGCCTGGGCGACAGCAAGATTCAGTCTCAAAAAAAAAAAAAAAACAAATAAAAGTGGTGCCCCCTATACATGCAACTATACCCAATGTTGCTCAGCAGCTAAGGCAGGTGATCCTTAGGCTGGGAAATGTCCATGCTGTGATTGAATTGACTAATGCCTTTTTCAGCAATTTCTTAGCAAAAGGTTCACAGGAACAGTCTGCTTTCACTTGGGGGGCCAACGATGGACTTTCCAGGTGTTACCACAAGGGTACCTGCACAGGCCCACCATCTGTCATGGTATGATTGCACAGGACTTGTTTAGACTTTCTTTGCCTGCCTCGATCTCATTTTTTACTGTATTAATGTTATCATCCTAACCTCAGAATCTCTTGCTGATCTGGAGACTGCCCGACAGACTGTGTTTGGCCAGCATAAAAGACACAGGATGGAAAGTCAACTCCAAAAAGTTTTAGGGATCTGGCAAAGCCTTCAAAGACCTGAGAGTTATCTGGTTGGGTAAGATGTAAAACATACCCAGAGCTATCATGGATAAGATAGCACAGTAGCCTATTTCCTGGACAGTAAAATAACTCCAGGTTTTTCTAAGTTTGTTGGGATATTGGAGGATATTCGTCTCTCATTTGACACAAACACAGCACCCATTATACACCGTATCATAAAAGCTGAAAAGTGGGACTGGACACACATAGAGCAAAAGGCTTTTGAAAAAGTGAAACTATTGGTAAAGCAAACCCAAGCACTGGGTGCCTCGCTGCCACAGCACCCGGTTGTGTTAGAAGTCACTGGAGATGCCACAGGGATGAACTGGGATTTGTGGCAAAAGCAACCAATGAAAATGGTAGCTGTAGGACTTGGGTCTTAATTACGGAAAGAAGCAGAATCCTGCTGTACAGTTCTAGAGCAACAGCTGTTGGCCATACTTAGACCATTGCAACAAGCAGAGGCCATCACCGGAAAGCAGACCATCACAGTGAAAACTGCCTACCTCATTCAAGAATGAGTGAGAGGCCTTCTAGTTAAGCCTACCTCCAGGGTGACACAATCACGCACCCTGAAGAAACGGCACACCTATCTGTATTAAAGGGGTGCCCTGTCAGGCCTTAAAGGCCTTTAAGTCAGGCACTGCAGGAGGTGCTTGGACCCATCCAATTTATTTTTTTATTTTTATTTTTTCTGCCACCGCCCTAACCTGACCCATCCACTTTAAACAAGTAAAAGGGGCTGGCATAGCAATGGAATCACTTACCAGGTCAACCACTGTGTCCGAAGGGAGCTGCTGAGACCCTCTAGGGCCTGGTACACTGATGGGTCTAGTGGTCAACCGTTGTGATGAAAATGGAGACTGACACCATATGGATAAAAGGGGCATCAGAACAAAGCATAGACCAGAGGTCCACTTACCATATAACCGAGCAGGCGCAGACCTCACTACAAAAAAAACCAGCTTGTTAAAAACCAATTACAGGGAGACCAAGGCGGGCCGATCACAAGATCAAGAGTTCGAGACCAGCTTGGCCAACATGGTGAAACCCCATCTCTACTAAAAATACAAAAATTACCTAGACGTGGTCACAGGCACCTATAATCCCACCTACTTGGGAGGCTGAGGCAGGAGAATAGTTTGAACCTGGAAAGTGGAGGTTGCAGTAAGCTGAGATCACGCCATTGCACTCCAGCCTGGGTGACAGGGCAAGACTCCATCTCAAAAACAAAACAAAACAAGCCCAATTACATGCACTGTCCCAATTACATACATTGTTCATAACCCAATTACATACTTTAAGTCCCTGGACTAAAAATCTCCCTGAAGTCATACAAAGGTTAGATGAGTCACCTGCTACCACATGTGGCATCATTCCCTATGACTGGTTGGCAAAGCCTGTGCAACAGACCCCATAAACTCTCAGGGTTACCTCTGAGACACTGACTCACGCTCCAGAAGCAGGTGGTTAGACCATGCTCCTTAGAACGCCAATGGATTTAGTAAGCATAGATGCCTATGTAGACCAGAAGCTGAGCTGGACGGTGCCTCCATACTGGGTCACTTTTATGGCAGGAAGACTGCTGGAGGAAAGGTGGTCCCAGCTGTGCTCCCTGATGGAGGTCTGAGAGCCTTATGATACCAACATACAGCAGCACCAATACCTGCTGGAGCAATCACACATGGGCAAGTCTGAAACTTATCAATTGGCTAGAATGCCTGCTCCTAAAAGGGAAGCCATGTCTGGTACTGTAAGCCAGGCCTGAAGCCCACTGTGGCTTCTCTAACAAGGCCGATGAAAAAAATATATTAGTAATAATGTTACAAAAAATGGATACTCCCATGGGCCCCTATTAAACACTTGTGTTCACACCTGTAGGCTGTTGTTCCTACTAACCATGACAGCTGGTAATGCCTTCCTGCACTGGGCTGACTATAGCAGCAGCCAGCAACCAGTCTGATTGTTGCATATATGGATACCTCCCTACTGTCAAATAATAATAATATGCCTTGAAATACTCTGCCATTCTTCCAATGGAACTGGAGTGACTGAACCAGTCATGCAACTGGGGCTTACTAGGGATTGCATCCACCTGGAGGCCCAATTGCCAAAGTGATGGAGACCCAACAACATATGCCTTTATGGGCACTACCTGCTAAGCCTATATCCTTGATAAAGAGAATAATGTCACAACTTTTTTTTTTGAGACAGAGTTTCATTCACTCTATCACCCAGGCTATGGTGCAATGGTGGGATCTCAGCTCATTGCAACATCCTCCTCCTGGGTTCAAGCAATTCCCCTGCCTCATCCACTCGAGTAGCTGGGATTACAGGCATGCACCACCACACCCAACTCATTTTTTGTATGTTTAGTAGAGACGGGGTTTCACCATGTTGCCCAGGCTGGTCTCAAACTCCTGAGCTCAGGCAATCCACCTGCCTCAGCCTCCCAAAGTGCTGGGATTACAGATGTGAGCCACCATGCCCAGCTAATTTTTATAATTTTAATAGAGACGGGATCTCACCATGTTGGCCAGGCTGGTCTCGAACTCCTGACTTCAGGTTATCTGCCCACCTCAGCCTCCCAAAGTGCTGGGATTACAGATGTGAGCCACTGTGCCCAGCCCATAAATGCTTTTAAATCATTTTTCAACTCAGATCCATGATAAAACCCAATTAGATTTCTTTAGCTCATTCTCAAGTTGGTTATGTATCTTATCTACTCATTGGAGTTGTGTTTTGCTAATAAGCATTATAACTGTATATAGCTACTGCTTTTGATGCTGTTGTGCATACTGTGGATGTGACTTGTACACATAAGCCAATGCTATAAGTTATAGGCCCATATAATTCTTCTCCCTCATATCCCACTCAGAGACTCTGGTCCAAGAGTGGTAGAAAAAGTAAGTCGAGGGCTGGGGTGGATTGCAGTGGATTGGGTCCCTCATCAGGTTACTTAAGGGTGTATGTCTGCTGCCTGAACCTGATGGCCAGGTGGTGAGCCAAGATCATGGTGTGAGCTGAGGAGCAGGTGAATCTGAGAACCCAAACATCCCAGGGCATAGCTGGGACCATACCAAGGAAAACAGTCTCATCACACACACGGAAGGCAAAGAGCCAGAAAATTAGCTGAAAAGCAGCTTAGAACTGGGTGGTGGTGAGGACCTCCAGAGCTGTCCTGCCACTGACCAGGAGCGCCCTCTATGTCAGTCCTAATAAACTCATGTACTTATCAAGCTGGACTTGTGAGTCATTCCCTGGTATCTTGACTCCTTCCCAGTTTAGGGACATTACAGTCCCAGGTTTTTCCTATAACGTTGCCCCCTGGTGACCACCTCACCATGAGACAGCTGGATCCAGCCTACCTGACTGGCCCCACTGACCCCCTGGACTATGCAGTTATGCCATAGTGACCAAGTCACAGCCACAGCGTGACTCCCAGAACTGCGTCTGCTTACTTTAAACTCACAAATTAGAAGTCCTTGTGGGAAATTTGCCTGGGTAACACTCAAGGCCCTAGCAAAGGCTTCAACCCAGTAAATATGACAGGTCCCTCTCACACACGTTCTCCTCCTCCCATCTGTCTTGCTCTTGCTCTCCACCCACAGTCTTTGAGTGTGCAAGTCCCAGACAGCTTTCCTCGTGCTGTCGGCCCTGTGAGGCCTGCTGCCTTCTTCTCTGGGAGAAGTAATAAAAATTGCTTCTGTTACCTGTGTGTCCTTTCAAAAGAGAATGAAATAATATGAGCAGGGGAAACCCCACCTGTGTTATTTCATGTCTTCTCTGTCTCCCCGACCAACATACCTGACCCGTCTCTCCTCCCAGTCAGGGCTCTCCGGGAGAACGGCTATCTTGGTAGGAATAAACTGGACGCAGGTAACCTAAGAGCCACCAGGTGTCTGCTGGAATAGACACGTTTCCTGTGAGAGGGACCCTGGTCACGGGTCAGACGCATAGGCAGGAGGCATCCTTCGGGATAAGGCAGCGCTGTGAGCAAGGCACGCTGTCCACAGCCAGACCCGCCTCCCTGGGTCCCGTCAGGGCAGGACGAGAGCCGCCAGTCTCTTGGGAGAAATCTCAAGACAAAACCGAAGGAAAATATAGCCAGGGCCTTGGATAAAATTAGTTTCACCAATTTTAAAGATATTGGCACTTTCTTTCTTTCTTTCTTTCTTTTTTTTTTTTTAACGATGTGGTCTCGGTCGGGCATGGGGACTCACACCTGTAATCCTAGCACTTTGGGAGGTTGAGGCAGGCAGATAACCTGAGGTCAGGAGTTTGAGACCAGCCTGCCCAGCATGGTGAAACCCCATCTCTACTAAAAATACAAAAATTAG